>PISX010012606.1:0-60092 GCA_004024625.1 Mellivora capensis
GCACTGCAGGGTTTCAAGATCACCCAGAACAATGCCATGAAGATCTCCTTTGCCAAGAAGTAGCACCTTTTCCCCCTGCCTGCCCCTGCCCCCTGTTCTGGGGCCACCCCTTCCCCCCCTTGGCTCAGCCCCCTGAAGGTAAGTCCCCCTTGGGGGCCTTCTCAGAGCCGTGTGTGAGTTGAGTGGTCGCCACACAGCATTGTACCCAGAGTCTGTCCCCAGACATTGCACCTGGCGCTGTTAGGCCGGAATTAAAGTGGTTTTTTTGAGGTTCGGTTTTTCACAACCGTTTGTCGTTTTTATTTTCTTAAGCTCTGTGCCACCTTTTCTTGCATATCAGAATATTCTGGGTGTTTGGACCTCTTAGCATGTTGGGGTTTGCAACCCTGGGGAAACACAGAATAGTGTAGTAACTTTGTCTAAGCTTTAGGCGTCTTTACTAGTTTGGAAAAATTCCTCTTTTGTCTCCTTTCAGCATTCAGAGCAGGAAATTGAAACCCCGGCAGTTGGGTAGATTGTTTACTATGCAAGGATGCCACCTAAATTTTAGGGCACACTATTCATTTTGTAGATTCGTATGTTTTTTTCTAACATGATAAGAGTGTCAAGAAAGAGGTTTTTCTATGCTTTTTTTTGAATCTTCAGAAAGAATGCCTCTGTCATAGTGACAGGCCCCAGAAACCATGCTGGATACTTCAGGAAAAAAAGGAAGGGAACTGGATGCTCAGGAATTCATTGGAAGGATAGAAGGAGGGGTAGCCTGGGTTTGAGACACTTGAGTTGAGGTTTGTGGTCTCTAATTGAGCTGCAGTCCAGCCTTCAGGAAGGAGTGGAAGTGCCCTTTTCCTATAGGGGAAGCCACTGACCAAGCACAAAAGGTGTGGCCACTTCAAACAAGTGCTAATCTTCCCTGCTGGCCATCCGCCAGCCAGGAGTCTCAGGCAGGTGGCTGAACCACGCCCTCCAGTCCCCTGGCTGCAGAGGAGTCAAGGAAAAGGAATTTCTAATTGGACAGTCACATAACCCAGCTGAAGCTATGGGTAAGAAGGGAGATCAAAGGAGAGACCACCTTCAGCAGTCTGTTACACACCTGATCTGGAAAAAAAAAATGTTTTTAAGATTTTATTTTTTTAAGAGAGAGAATGGGGAGAGGGCACAGAGGGAGAGGGACAAGCAGATTCACAGCTGAGTAGGGAGCCTGACTTGGGGCTCGATCTCAGGGTCCTGAGATCAGGAGCTGAATGAAATCAGACGCTTAACGAGACACCCCTGGCAAATTTTTAGTGGACTAAAAAATACATGTATATGTATTGTTTAAGACTCTCACGCCATGCACATAGAAAAACAAGATCATTTGTCAGAAGTAGAAAATAGACCACAGAAATGAGTTTCTTTCTTTTTTTTTTTTTAATTTTTTTAAAAAATTTATTTATTTGTCAAAGAGAGGGAGAAAGAGCGAGCGAGCACAGGCAGAGGGAGAAGCAGGCTCCCTGCCAAGCAAGGAGCCCGATGTGGGACTCGATCCCAGGACACTGGGATCATGACCTGAGCCGAAGGCAGCTGCTTAACCCAACTGAGCCACCCAGGCGTCACAGAAATGAGTTTCTGAAGCCAGTATTCAGTACTGTCCGGTCATCGTCTATGGAGGCTCGAATCCCAAGCCTGCTACCGTTTTGTCTGCTCTTTTCTATTAAAGAGGAACATCAGCATTTGCAGTGATAAAGACTTACAGCACCAAATATAGTCTCTCTCCTTTAGGATCTGAAAGACTGAAGGGAGAAAGGAATTGTTGTCTCCACTACGAGGCAAGTCTTTATTACCAATGGCAAATGGAAACATCTCGCCCACCCGGCTGGCAACCACAGGTTCCGAGGCCAGTAGATCCTGGTTTTTATTGTCTGCCCGGTGCACTCTCTAGCTGTTCCCCAGGAGCAGTGGATGTCCCGACTCCAAGCTTCCATTTTCTTCCCGCGTAAGGGAAGAGTTCCTGTATGTTAGTACTTCGGTACTTATTGTTGGTACACGCCGTTACCCTAAACACACACCCACTGCTGCCAGGCACTCAGGAAACACTATAGACTCAGCAAAGACTTGCTGAGTACCTACCGTTCTTGGCACAGGACACAGTGGTGAATGAAAATAGACAAGCCAACTGCAAATACTATGTTCTGATAAGACAGCTGGGGTGGTAGGGCTGGGAACAGTCCCAGTCCCAGGTGATCAAGGAAGGCCGATCATCAGACGTGACTTTGGAGCAGAGCGGGTTCTCCCGTCCATGGTGGCGGTGCTGGGTATTGGAGGGCACTGAGATGGCTGAGGTCCAGGCTCTGACCTTGATGAATTCTGCCCCACCCCCAAGCCCAATTTACTTCCCCCTCACAAAAGTTTGGACTTGAGGCCAAGGGTAAGAATGCTCGAGGATGGGAGATGCCACCCAGGTGAATGACCTGGGCACAGACATCTATTGGAAACAGTTTTTAGAGGTTGAGACTTGAGTTCGGGTCCCCCTCCCCCCACTTTCTCCTGACCTTGGGCAACGGACGGCTCCACAGCTGCACACTCTGAAGTGTGTGGGCCTGGAGCCAGATCTGGCCTCTCTGCTTCTGGCTCTAACCTTGAACAAGTTTCTGAAGGCTCTCCCTGCCATTTCCATGGCGAGAGGTTATAACAGCCCTCTTAAGGTGGTACAGAGTGTCCATTTGAGTTAATAAGATAAAAATTACGTGCTGAGTACTCTGAATGACTTTACTTTCCTGATCCCCATTTTTCAGAGGAATAGGTGAGGCTCTCAGAAAAATTGCTTAGCCCAGGTCACCCAGTCAGGAAGTGCCTTGGGAAGATGAATAGTGATTATGGGAGGGCATTACTAGCCTTAAGAAGACCCAGCATAAAATCCTTGGTCCTTGAGGGTGGGGTCTGTTTCTGGCGATCAAAAGGCTGCCTTGTTCTGTCCTCAAGCACAGGAAATTCCAAGGTAGTTTTCTGTACTAGCTCCCTGTTTCTGTTTGTGGAAGGGGCCCAGGTACCCAAGCAGCCTCAAGAGAAGATGGAATTGAATATCTCAACCTGTATTGTTGAGGGGGTGGGGGGTGGCTGGCACTTGGAGTGGCCTGGGCTGCTTTGGGCCTATCTGGGCATTTCCTTGGGCAGGCAGCCCTCACCCTGTCCTTGAAATGGTTCTGGCTGGGTAGCAGCCTCTCCGTGTTGTGGGTGAAGTCTGGGACTGGTTAAGGGTGGAGACAGCACCGAGAACACAGGTTTCCTTGTGTTGCTGGAGAGAGGGAGGGCAGAAGGAAATTGGAGACCCCATTTCCCCCTCAATCATTTTCTTGCTCTGAGCCCATGATGGCTGGGTCACCAGCGTTCCTCGGCGTCATCATTCTGCTGTCTGCCTTCCTGGGGCCCAGTGTTGGGGGCCGCGCCATGCCCAAGCTGGCTGACCGCAAGCTGTGTGCTGATGAGGAATGCAGCTGTAAGAGCTGGGGGCTGGGGGCTGGGGTGGCCAGCCCGTGTGGAGGGTGCTGTCATTCCCTTCTCTTCCTTCCCCAGACCCTATCTCCATGGCTGTGGCCCTTCAGGACTACATGGCCCCCGACTGCCGTTTCCTGACCATACACAGGGGCCAAGTCGTGTATGTCTTCTCCAAGCTGAAGGGCCGAGGGCGGCTCTTCTGGGGAGGCAGTGTGAGTCTTTGGAGAACAGAAGAGGAAAGGATATGGGGGTGGGGTGGGAGTATGACCTAATTTTTCCACCCACAGGGAAAATTTGAGGGGGTGGACTGAAGTAGTTTGGCAGGGGTGAGGGGAGAGGGGGTATTGTGATCTACTTGGTTTTTACTTTGTTGAGCAATTATGGGGCACCCACTATAGTGCCAGGCTCTGTTCCAGACCCTAAAGATAAAACAGTGAATGATCCCTTTTATTCTAATAGAAGGAGACAGGCCATCCAAAAATATCAGCAAATATGTGCTCCTCTGAGAATTAATACACATTGACTGGGCGGCTACTCCAGGTGGTCGGGGAGGGCCACCATGCAGTGACTGTAAGCTGAGGTCTGAGCGACAGGGATGGAGCCAACCATCTGGAGATCAGGAAGAAGAAAAGTGCTATATGGTCTTCAGTAGGAATGAGTTTGCCATCTTCCCAGACCCTGGCTTTGAAATTTTTCCTCTCCAGGTTCAGGGAGATTACTATGGAGATTTAGCTGCTCGCCTGGGCTATTTCCCCAGTAGTGTTGTACGTGAGGACCAGACCCTGAAACCTGGCAAAATCGATGTGAAGACAGATGTGAGTGTCTTGGGGGCTGGAGGGCATCCAGAGGGAGGACCCTGGGGTTGTGATAATGAGCAAAGATTCTCCTGCCTTTGGCTCCCCGGCAGTGTAGCTGTGTGCGCTGGGACAAAGTCCCTGCCTCGGTTTTCTCCTCTGTAAAATGGGGAGTGATTGTTAAGTCCCTGTCAGATTGAGCGGCGCAAAGATTAAGGGGCTCTGGGCTAATTTGCATAGCACGCGTTTGGCCAAACCTGGCCCCTGCCCCCACAGCCTTTGCTAAAACCACTAGATCCTAGATCCTTTGTGGTGTGTGTGACCGCTGGTTTTCTCCCCACTGTTTTCCCTTTCTCTTTTTCAGAAATGGGATTTCTACTGCCAGTGAGCTCAATCTACCACTGTCCCTGCTGGTTTTTTTCTTCCCGGCTTTATGCAAATATACCAGCCAAGTGCAAAATGCGGGTCTCTGTGGTCTTAATGGGGGGGGGGGGTGTAACAAAGAAAATGTTTCCCCAGGCTACTGAATTTAGCCAGTCAGCCCCCTGACTGTGGTAACGTCAGTGGTTGCTAGGCAGAGTTCCACTGACTGAAAGCTCTTCGCTCCATGCTGGGTACTGGAGGTGGGTTCCTAAACTTAAATATCACACACAAGCAAATGAGAAGGCAGAATAACCTGAACAGCTCGGTTGCGGGTCGTAGTGTCCTCTCTAGACCAACGGGAGGGAGTTGGACTATTGGGAATGAACCAATCGGACCATGAGGAAGACACAAATCACAGAATAGAGGCATCTGCAAAGGGAGATGGGAGGTTAGCCTGCGCGTTTCCCCCCCACCCCCGAATTTTCCTCTTTCTTGCCTTTGAGGTCAGAAAGAGCGCTCGCCAGCTCAATATCCGCTGTTCTTCAGGGTCTTTCTGTCGATGCTGTCCATGCCCCCTTCTTTGCAGCCATGTCCCCGCCCCCAAGCCCACTCCTACCCAATCCGGAGTCTCGACTCTGCACCCGTACTCCTGACCAAATCCGTTTCTCAGCTCGGCAAGGCAACTCTGTACGGTCCCTTCTCACTAGCTCGGCCAATCGCTCGTCTTGGTCCCTCCCCCCTTGGCCCCCTCCCTTCTCACACCGCCAATCCTCGCCTTCTGTCCCGCCTGCCGGCCGTCGAGCTCACCAATCCCTGCTTCTGGGAAGCGTGGCCTGGTATCCCGTAGCCCTAGCGGGTCGCGCCGTAGGGAGGGGAGGCGGAAGTGGCGGCGCCGGCCCCGGGAGTAGGAAGGAGCCGGGGCTGCAGCCGGAGTGGAGCGGCTGCCAGCCGAGGAGCAGGCGCGGCCGCGGCGCCATATTGTGGCCCCAAGCGGCCGCGACCGAGTCATGGCCGAGACCTACGGTGAGGGTGGTGGGCCGAAGTCGGGGTCTGGGGTCTGGGCCCGGGGAGGATGCGGCCTTTGGGGAGTGGGGCGGGGCCTTATGTACCAGGGGGCGGGGTCTGGCATAGGGCAGGGCCTAGTGGATGCTGGGAGGGGTTTAGTGGGTCCGAGGCTGAGCTCCATCGATTTGGGCGGAGCCTGAGGGTCTGGTGTGTGGGTTAAACGGATCTGGGGCGGGATTTGAGGGAACCAGTCTTGATGGACCTGCGCAGACCTTGAGGGAAAGGGTAGGTCTTAATGTGTCGGGGCGGAGCCTGAGTGGATGGGGTGGGGCTGACTTTATGAATGGCAGGGCTGGAGGATGGTGGGCTGGGAGAACCCCGAGGTGATGCTGTGGACCCTGGGACTGCTCTGGCTTGAGAGGTCTGCCGTGGGGTTGGGGATGAGTTGTCCTTGAATTAAGTGATGGGAGGGCCTAGTGGCAAGGGCCGGGGCTTAAGCTTGAGCGTGGGGGCAGAGGGAGGGATGGAGGAACCGAGAATTGAAAAATCTGGTGGATGGATGGATGGATGGATGGATGAAGAGGAGGGAGGACAGGGTGCGGTAGAAACAGCACTATTAAGAGTAAGAAGGAGCTACATTCCTTCAACAAGCAGGGAAAAGTTGAGGGAACAAGTGCAAAGATCCTGAGGTGGGAACCAGTTTGCCATTTTCAGGGAATAGACTGAAGGCCAGCGTGGTGGAACGTGAAATCGTGAGGGGCAAGGGCAAGCCTATAGTCCTCGATAAGATGGCCTTCAAGAGGTTTTAACTAGGTAATAGCCAAACTTTTGAACTCTGGAGCCAGTAGACCTGGGTTCGAATCCCAGCTCTGCCCAGCTATGGCATCTTGGGGAAGCCAGTTAACTTTTCTGGCCTCAGTTTCCTCATCTGGAAGATGGGGATACTTTTTAGTATCCTCCCTCATAGAGTTTTTCCGAGGAATAAGTGAGCTTGCTGTAGTGAAGAACTTTAGAACCGTGCCTGTTATGTGGTAAGCGCTGAGTAAGAATTGTCTGTGACTGTTTTTACTGTTGCTCTGTTGCTGTGTGTGTCTCTTTGTCCCCTTGTAACTGTGATGGTCTCTTGGCCTCCATTTTTTTTGCTCTGTGTCATTCTCTCCATATGGGTTTCCCTGATCTTGGCTCCATCTGCTCAGACTTCCTCTTCAAATTCCTGGTGATTGGCAGTGCAGGAACTGGCAAATCATGTCTCCTTCATCAGTTCATTGAGAATAAGTGTGAGTTTCTGGGAGTGGTCCTGGGAGCACTGAACTGTGGGTGTGGGCATGGCGGGGGCAGGGGCAGGGGCAGGGCTGGCTGTAGGTACAATTCCAGTGCTGGCTGTCTGGCCCTCGCCTTTGTTAGATCCTCCTTGAGCCTCAGTCACCCCAGCAACGAGAATGGTTTGGTACAGGCTGAGGAGGCCAGGGAGGACAGGGAATCTTTTGAGCCCTTGCACTGCCTCTTCTCTCCCTCCCACTCCCAGTCAAACAGGACTCCAACCACACAATCGGCGTGGAGTTTGGATCTCGGGTGGTCAACGTGGGTGGAAAGACTGTGAAGCTCCAGATTTGGGACACAGCCGGCCAGGAGCGGTTTCGGTAGGTGGGCTGGGCTCCCAAGGGAGGGGGGCAGAGGAGAGAGGAGAGAAAATGAGAGAGCAAGACAGGGAGAGAGAGAGGTGTGTGCAGTCACTTGGAGATCTGACACAGAGCCATTGAGAGGGCAGGCAAGGCAGGGGAAGAGAGACGGAGACTGAGTACAGGTACCTATAGCCAGAGAGAGCAAGGGTCTTAGAGAGGGAGCAGGGATAGTGAGGGAAAATGATGTTGAGAAAGAAGCATAATGAAGGGACAGACCCACAAACCCTAGAGAGACTGCAGTTGATCGACCCATATGGCGGGAAGGATGGAGACTTGTGCCCAGGGAGAGGTGCCCAGGGTGGGGGCAAGGGGCAGAGGTGGGAAGGGAGAGACTAAAGAGAGGGAAACTGGAAAAGAGGTACACTCAGAAAGGGATAGAGAAAGACTGAGACTCAGAAGAAGAGCAAGGTAAGGGTGATAAAAGAGACACAGAGAGAAACAGGTCAGAGCCAGAGACAGGGAGGGTGGGACAGGCGAAGGCACAGAGATGGAGCTATGGATATGTGTGGCAGAGAGGAGAGAACTGTGTAGGGCTCAGCACACAGTATGTCTTCCGGAAAGGGCTGCAGACAAGGTGGTCGATGCCTGGAAACCCCGAGTTGGAGAAACAGAGACTGAGAGGAGAGGGGCACGAGGGAATCAAGTCCATGAAGAGATGTGGCCCCAGGCCAGCACCAAGTAGCTGCTAAGTTAATATTGGTGTGTTGATCCGCTGAGCGAGAGAGACAGACAGAGGGCCAAGGGTATACGGCTTGCGCTGGGCTTAATGCTTATGGAATGATTGCCTGAGTTCGAGGGGGGACCCAGACAGGTGACGCAGAGATGCAGGCCGTTGGCCCCCCCTGGGAACAGGGCCTCCCAGAGATGGGGCAGAAGAGGGACAAGCAGATGTCCTTGCAGAGCACTTGGTCAGGACTGGGCAAAGGGGAGATGGCAGGAAATGAGGAATGAGCGAATACATGAGAAATCAAGAGCGACGGATGAGAGGACCAGAGCCAGAGCGACAGAATAGAGAGCCCTCGGGAATGAGAGAGGCACACATGTAAGAGAGACAGACGGAAAGACACAGACCAGTGAAGAGATACAGAAAGACAGAGACACAGAGAGAGTCGAAGACAGGGAGACACTCCAACAAGAGGTAGACAGACAGCTAAGGGAGGCAGAGATTGAGGGAGACAAAGAGAGCAGCAGAGAAGGGAATTGTGCTGAGACCAGACCATCGCCAGCTTTGGGGGGATGGGGCAGCAGTAAAGGGGGGTCTCCGAACCACCAGTCTCTCTCCGCAGAGGGGGGCAATCTCAGGGCAGACCCCAGCCTCGGGGGTGACTGGGTCCCCCTGGCCCCACAGGTCGGTGACGCGGAGTTACTACCGAGGGGCGGCTGGAGCCCTGCTGGTGTACGACATCACCAGGTGGGTGCACGGAGAGGGTGGGGCGGGGCCGGGCGGGACCCCCAGCCTGTGCCTGCCTCCCTTCCTCCTCTCTCCCTTCTCCTTAGCCGGGAGACGTACAACTCACTGGCCGCTTGGCTGACGGACGCCCGCACGCTGGCCAGCCCCAACATCGTGGTCATCCTCTGTGGCAACAAGAAAGACCTGGACCCGGAGCGCGAGGTCACTTTCCTGGAGGCCTCTCGCTTTGCCCAGGAGAACGGTGAGGACCCTGTGGTGGGCCAGCGGGGGAGGGGGCCTCAGCAGAGAAGCAGGGGCTCTCCACTGGGGCCCATGGGCCTCCCGGCTGTCTGTGGCTGTGCCTAGCAGGGCAGTGTGGACATTGAGAGGTCCGGGTTCAGATTCGAGTATTGCCACATGTCAGCTGTCTTTCCTTACGTGGGGAGTGGGAATCACAGTGTTTCTGCCTGCATAGCACAGGCTGGTTTAGGGGATTGGTCCCTGGGGAGCCCTCAACACTGCCTGGACAAGGCAGCGGGCCCTGGGTTAACGGCCGTCAACAAGTGCAGGCTGTTGGCGTAATGCAGAGGTTGCAAACTCCGAGGACCCAGGGAGACTGACCTGTTTTGTGAGTAAGGGAGAGAGGACAGGGTAGACTCCGAGTTGGCAGGCAGTAGCCCTAGGGGCACGGACAGGACCAACAGCCACATCCAAAGGTGTGTGAGTGTAAACTCATTTGAAAACTGTGTTGGCCAAACATCTACTAAGCTCAGGGTCTGTCCGTGTCCCTCCAGTTGGTCACCTCCAGGTTTGGAGGATGGTTTTTTTGCCATCCGAACCATGTGAGCTGGAGTCCTGGCTCTTACTTTCTGTGAGGCCTTATCATGTGGCTCAAGGGTGAACCGTGGTGGGCCTGGGCCTGTCCTAGGCGGTGCTGGGAACATAGCTGTAAGGACACCCTGGGCCCAGCACTTGCGGGCTCACGGTCCAGTGGGTGGGGGAGTCAGGACCAGAGAGATCGGTGTTGGGATAGAGGAGGCGCAGGGGGCTGTGGGAGCCCAGGGGGCTAGGAGGGCACCTGATCATGCTGGGACGTCAGGGAGGACTTTCTGGAGGAGGAGGTATGTAGGCCGGAACCACCTGGGGAGGGGGGCCCTCCATGGCAGGGCAGCAGCCTGAGCAAGGGCTTGGAGTGAGGGCAGAGGTGGAATGCTTGAGGAGCAGAATAAGAGGTGGCCAGTCAGAGTCAAGGGGAGGGTGGGGACTGACTGAGGCCCTGCCCCCCAGAGCTAATGTTCCTGGAGACTAGCGCCCTCACGGGTGAGAACGTGGAAGAGGCTTTCCTGAAGTGTGCCCGCACCATCCTCAACAAGATCGACTCAGGTGAGGCCCCTGACTGCCCAGAGTGGGAGGGGGAGCGGAAGGCAGGGCCCAGAGGTCTCCAGGGGACCAGTCCTGACCTCTCCCCTGCCCCCCACCTCCCAGGCGAGCTTGACCCCGAGAGGATGGGCTCGGGCATTCAGTATGGGGATGCCTCCCTCCGCCAGCTGCGGCAGCCTCGGAGCGCCCAGGCCGTCGCCCCTCAGCCATGTGGCTGCTGAGACGTGCACGGAGCCAGGTGGGAGCCTGGGGCCCTGGGACGACAGGGGGGAATACTGAACAGAGACAGAGACACAGAAAAGGAGAGGTCATGAAAGAAAGTGAGAAAGAGGCAAAAACAGTCGAGTGAAAGGAGCCATCGTCCTGGCCTTGGGGACGTCCTTTCCATCTTGCCACCAGCTCTCTGCCTGGGATCTCTGACCCACCCATGCCTAATTCAGCAAATATTTATTGAGTGTCTGCTGTGTGCCAGGTCCTGTTCAAGCAGTGGGCCAAATGGACAGTCCCCGACCCTGTGGAGCCAACATGCTCTTGGGAGGAGACAGGCAATAAGCAAGACACATGAGAAAATGATGTGGTAGTTAAGAAGATAAGAGTTGTGGAGAAAAATAAAGGGAAAGTCAGGGTGGGTGAGAGGTGAGCAGTGGAGATATTCCATGATGAGGGAAACCCTCACTGAAAAGGTGACATTTGACCAAAGACCTTAAGGAGGGGAATGGAGGGGGAGGTGGTTCATATGGGTCCCTGGGGGATGAGTGGTCTAGGCAGAGAGAACAGCCAGTGCAAAGGGCCTGAGGTAGGGGCATGCCTGGCCTGGATCAAGAAGTCCATGGAGGCCAGTGTGGCTGGAGCAGAGTATGTGTGTGTGTTTGGGGCGGGGGGAGGGAGGGAGAAGATGAGGTTAGGTATAGGGGGAAACAGATTGGATAGGGCCTTGTTGTCTATGAGGAGGTTCTGGGTTGTACCCTGGGTTGGATGGGAGCCATGGGAGGGCTCTGAGCAGAGAAGGGACAGGACCTGATTCAGGTGTTCCCAGGATCCCTCTGGCCACATATAGAGGAGAGGAGGGGGTGGGCAGGAATGGTTCCTGAGAGACCAGTGAGAGACTACTGCAGAGTCAAGCTGAGAGACAGTGGTGGACAGGATGGGGGGACAGGCAGAGGAGGGACTGAGACATGGCTAGGTTTGTTTCCTCCCTGGTCTCTGTAGTCTTGCCCCCTCTTGATGTAGCCACTGGGTCTTTCTAAAGCACAAATCTGATCCTGTCCCTCCCCCGTTTAAAACCACCCATGGCTCCCAGGGTCCATGGGACAGAGCCGAAGCTCGTAGCCTGGTGTTTGCCCTGCCAGCCTCACCTGCCTCAACTCACACCTCTCCCCACCGCTCAGGCCGCTGCAGACACCCTGAAGTTCTTCCCATTTCTCTGGGTCATCGTTCATGCTGTTCCCTCTGTCAGAAACACTGTTTCTTCCCTCTCTTCCCTCCTCCCCCTCCTCCCCCTCCTCCAGGAAGCCATGCTTCCCCTATGCTTGGTCCACACTCCTTGATGGGCTTGCAAGGTCCTACAGGATGAGGTCCCATCCCCACCTCTTCGAGAGTGTGTATGTCCTGCCAATTAGCCCTGTGCTTCACAACCCCCCCACGCCCCCCCACCGCCTTCCCTGCTTCCAGCCATTGGCAGCTCCAGGGTGGCTGTGGGGAAAAGTGCTCAGACCTTGGATATACTTTGAAGGCAGAGCCAACATGATTTCCTGATGAATGGATATGGCATTTGAGAGAGAGGAGTCAAGGGTGAGTGTTTTGGGCAGCCCTGTTTCCTTCCACACCCCTGCATCCACTGTGGCTCCGCTGGGGCGTATCTGTCCTCCAACCTCCTTTCTTTTTTCTTTTCTTTTTTTTTTTTTTTTTAGATTTTATTTATTTATTTGATAGACAGAGATTACAAGTAGTAAGAGGGTCAGGCAGGGAGAGAGGAGGAAGCAGGCTCCTCGCTGAGCAGAAAGTCCAGTGCAGGACTTGATCCCAGGACCCTGGGATCATGACCTGAACCGAAGGCAGAGGCTTTAACCCACTGAGGCACCCAGGTGCCCCTCCAACCTCCTTTCTTGCACCAACTGCCTGTTGTAATCTGGTCTTTGCCAGACCCTTGTCACCTTCCCACCTGGGGTCACTACCTCTAGCCGGCTGGTCTCACAGGTTCCCCCTACTTTTTAAAGCATTCAGCTCTGAACACTCAGTCATTATTGTGTTTGTCTTCCCCATCTGAGAAGGGAAGGAGGTGACAGGTGAGAGATCCCCGACCCGGTTGCCTGGGTTTCAACTCTGATCCTGTCGCGTCCTACCTGCATGACTCTGGGCGAATTATTTATGTATCTACTTATTTTTAATTTAAAGATTTTTATTTACTTATTTGACACAGAGATAGCACAAGTAAGCAGAGCGGCAGGAAGAGGGTGAGGGAGAAGCAGGCTCCCCACTGAGCAGGGAGCCTGATTCGAGTTTCCATTCCAGGACCCGGGGATCATGACCTGAGCCAAAGGCAGCCGCTTAAACCACTGAGCCACTCATGCGCCCTGGGCAAATTATTTAGACACTCTGGGTTCTCCATTTTCTCACCTGTAAAATGGCGCTAATAATAGTACCTACCTCCTCTGGGTATTGAGAAGATTAATTACATCAATTCATGTAAAGTCCTTAGCACAGGGCCTGATGCTCACTAAAGACTTGAGAAATGAGGGCTGTTTATTTTATTTTTTTAAAGATTTTTTATTTATTCATTTGACAGAGATCACAAGTAGGCGGAGAGGCAGGCAGAGAGAAAGGAGGAAGCAGGCTCCCCGCTGAGCAGAGAGCCCAATGCGGGGCTCGATCCCAGGACCCTGGGATCATGACCTGAGCTGAAGGCAGAGGCTTTAACCCACTGAGCCACCCAGGGGCCCTAGAGGGCTGTTTATTTTTTTTTTTTAATTTTAAAAAAAAAATCTATTTATTTGTCAGAGAGAGGGAGAGAGTGTGCGAGCACAGGCAGACAGAGTGGCAGGCAGAGGCAGAGGGAGAAGCAGGCTCCCTGCTGAGCAAGGAGCCCGATGTGGGACTCGATCCCAGGACGCTGGGATCATGACCTGATCCGAAGGCAGTCGCTTAACCAACTGAGCCACCCAGGCCTCCCAGGGCTGTTTATTTTAAAGAGCTGGGGCTTTGTAGGAATGGATGGGTGTATATTCTTCACCTGAGGGCTCAGTATGGCGTCCGTTTCACGGTTTGCTCTCGGTGAATCAAATGCAATAAGACCATGCTTTTTCAAACACTGTTGCCTGCACTCTTCAGGAGAAAATACATTTTAGATGTCTTGATCTGGTACAGTTCCACATACCTCAAAGCTGAAACATATTTTTCTAGCACTCATATTCTTTGTTTTTGTTTTTGTTTTCAGTCGAGGTGAAATTCACATGGCATATGTTAGCCATGAAAACGTTCCAAAACATTTTCGTTGCCCTAAGGAAACCCCATACTCATTAAGCAGTCACTCCCCATTCCCCCCAGCCTCTGACACCCACCACTGCTTGGTGTCTCTAGGGACTGACTAACCAAATAGTCAGTATTATATATGATGCCCCTCTGATATCTTCTATTTTATTCTGTTTCATTGAAACATTGGCCAAGGCCCATCATGCTGATTTCCCAGCCCACTAATGCAGTCCTGCACATTGAAATCACCTGGAGAGCTTAAAAAAAAAAGTCTGATGCCTGGGCCTCACCCCAGAGATTCTGAAGTGCTTTGGGATTTCTAGAAGCACCCAGGTAATGCTATCTGTAGCTGAAGCAACAAGCACTAACCGAAGGTGTCCGCTCAGTTTGGAAAACACTGCAATGAGCCAGGGCAATCCAGGAACACAGGGACACAGAGATACAAAGGGGGGGTGGGGCGTGAAATTTAGATACTGAGATACCCCTCTGCAGACTCCAGGGGTCAGCCCTCTGAGACAAACAGGGAGATGCAGGTACCCTCAGAGAGATAGCCCCAAATTACTGGCAGATGAGAAACACAAAGTCGGACAGTGCAGAAATTCTGGAAGAGAGAGAAAGGTATGGACAGACGGACACAGATAGGAAGGCAGGAAGATACGCAGAAATGAGACAGAGACACTAGCCAGGCAGACCCAGGGTCCCTTTAGTTCACCAGACACTTTTTTTTCAGCTCATCCGTTCTCCAGGACCAGCCCTGTCCTTCGGGCTGGGGCCCAGACCCAGGCCCTGGGAGGCCGAGCCCCTCACCTGTCCTGGCCCCAGAGAAGCTGCCCCGCCACCTGTCCCCCTTCCCTGGCCTGGTGGGGCCTGGCTGAGGGGCAAGACTGAGCCACGGGGGAAGGGGGAATCCGTACCTGCTGCTGCTTCCTCTGTCTTGGCTAATCCCTGTCCCCCCAGAACCCCTAACCATACTCGAAGAGTTCCCAAAGCCTGAGACCAGGGCATTTGGCCCCAGCTCCCCGCCATTGCGAGTACGTGTTATTTATTGCCTGGAGGCCTGTCCAGTCCCCACTCCACCCCGATAAAGCATTGTTTACACCTGTGTCTTGGCCTCTCTTATTTTGGGGTGATGGGGAGGGAAGGGAGACAGAAGAGGTCTCTGATGGAAGAACCACGTGTCATGGTGTGTGGGGGTCATGTTTCTGGATTGGATGTGGCGTCGGGGGGACACTGTGACTCAGGTGGTGCTGTGGAGGGAATCTGTAACTGCCTGTGTTGTGATAAGGCATGCTGGAGGCCCACCTGTGTAGCACTGGTGTCCTGTGATGCATGTGTGACAGCGTCTGTAGGCATATGTGCTGATCGTTTGTGTGACACCAGTGCTCATGACTACTTTGTGCCCTTGGTGACTGTATCCATGAGGCTGGTGTTGTTTGGGACCAAGGCCAGGAAATGGAAATTCAAGCCTCTAGGTGATCTCCATGCATGTTTGATGCTGGAAGGTCCCAGACTGTGTCTGATTGTTGTGTGTGACTGTGTGTTTATGCCCTGAGGTCTATGTTTGTCTTGTGTGAATTTGGCACCCTTGATACAGCTGTGTGTGACCATGAACCCTGAGTAGGGTAGGCCTTTGTGCAACCCTGACTTGTGCATACTTCAGACCAGTGTCTATCTCTTTGTGTCCTGGTGAACTGATTGTAGCAAGTCCCCTGCCAGGGACAGGTGCAGCCCCTTCAGAACATCCCCAACTTCTCTGCCATCCCCAAGTCCGCACTAGCCCACCCACAGGGTAGGCCTGAGCCCCTGACCTCCCCGCCCCCCCAAACCTGGCCGTGGTGGAGGGAGCGCGGCATTTAAATAACCTCATCTGCATAGTCCTTCCAGGCTGGGTCGCCCAAAAATGTTCTTAGACGCGAGGCTGTTAGACAAAAGTCTTCTCTGCTTACCGGGCGTAGCTTTCCTAGGTTGCTTTATTCAGATTCCCACAGTTTTTCCCGAAAGGACGGGGTGGAACGGGTCATACTGTGGCATCCCTTTCAGTCTCTTCATCTGTCAACTGGATGTTCCGCACTTTTTTCCCTCCGTTATAGACAGTACTTACGTAAATTACTTACTAATGTGTGTATTACATTTTTAAACTAACTGCGCAGACATTTGCCTATCACAGCTCTATTCTGGGGCTGCGAGGAGGGGCTGACAATGTAAATAACATGATTTGCATACCACTGTCCGGCCCGGCTACACGTCATTCTCCGGCGCTCCGGACTCTGATAGGGTGAGCTGGCTTATGCAAATAACCCTATTTGCATGTCCCTCCCACGTCACTTGGCCTAACCGCTGAACTACCCCCAACCCTTCCCGGATCCAGCCCTTTCTAACAGCCTTCTTCCCCTCGCTCATAAGGGGCGGAGTGCAGTATGCAAATGACAGACCCATTTCCCCTATCTCGAGGTGGGGGGTTGTTCTGAACTTCCTTGCTCCGCCCCGCGCGGCTCGCGCCTGCGCACGCACCGCCCACGGTCTCCTCCGCGGGCGCGGTCACGTGCCCACCGGGCGAGGCGGGGGCGGAGCGTCGCGGGAGGTGGGGGCGGGGTATGGCGCGCTGTGCGGCGCTGGGCGGCTGGCACAAACGACGGCGGCGAGGCCGGAGAAAAAAGCTCGGTGAGGAGAGCTCGGGGAGGAAAGGGGCGAAGAAGGCGCTCGAGTCGGGGCGCCGGCGCGCGCCGGCCGGCATGGCCGAACGCGGCGACCCCGGGAAGGGAAGGGTGAGGGTAGGGCGTGGGGGAGGGAACGCGCCTGGCATGTTTAGTGCCGGCCGTTGGGGTGGGGGCGGAGAGCGCGCGCCGGGGGAGGGGGAGGGGAGGAAGGGGGCGCTGGGTGCGAGCTGTCCCTAGGCCTGGTCTCCGTCGCCTACAGCGCCCCGAACGGGGAGGCCCGCACCAAAGGGGCTTGGGAGGGGCCGCTTTCTCCCGTCCTGTCCCCGAGTGCGTGAACCCTCCCCCGCCCTTCCCCCCGTCACCGTGGACCCTCCTCCCGCGGCTGCCTTCCGTCTGTCTGTCTGTCTTAAGCCCTCCCTTCCGTCTGGGTGTGTGTCAGCCTCCGGCGGGCTTCCTCCCGTTGGGCTTAGGTTGATCCTTCCGCCCGGTTCTGTCCTGCTGTCTCAGGCCCGCCCTCCCAGCTTCTCCCCGGTCGGCGTTTCCGTCTCTGGGCCCCCCATTCTCTTTGTCTCTGGGCTCCCCGGTTTGCTCTGTCTGTGGAGCACCCCGTTCCCGCCGTGTGTCTCTGGAATCCCCAGGCAGATCTCCCGCTCCCCACTGCTCTAGCATTCCTTTCCTACTTCAGTTCTTCTGCGTCCTGTTTGCTGTGTGTCTGAGGATGCCCTCCCGCAGCCCCCACCGCGCTTCTGTGTCTTTGGGTCATCTCCCCAGCTTCACTCCTACGGCTGCTTCCCTCGCTGCCTCTTCTCTCCTTGATTGCGCCACCCCCCACGGTTCCCATGATCTTCTCCCCAACGTGGCCTCAGGTTTTGGGGGACTGTGTAGCCAAGTCTGTCTTCCTCCCTATTGCCCTGCTGCCCCGCACCCCACCTCACTCGGAGTGCCTTTGGCTCTTCTCACATTCCCTTTTTTTCCTTTCTCCCCCTTCAGCCACCCTGACGGGTCCTTTCCCAAGCCCCTAGGGGCAGCAGAGGACTTGGGGACCAGCGAGCACCCCCAGGGCACGAGAAGAGCCTCTGCTGCCTGCCCTGCCTCACCCTGCCCTGCGCCAGGCTCAGCCACCCCGGCCCCGGGCTGCATCAAGTGGAGGAGGCAGAGGTGGAGGAGGGTGGCACAATGGGCCCGGGCCGTGCCCTCCATGCCCGGGGGATGAAGACACTGCTGCCATGGACAGCCCGTGCCAGCCGCAGCCCCTGAGTCAGGCTCTCCCTCAGTTGCCGGGTTCTGCGTCAGAGCCCTTGGAGCCTGGTCGGGCCAGGATGGGGGTGGAGAGTTACCTGCCCTGTCCCCTGCTACCTTCCTACCATCGTCCAGGAGCACCTGGTGAGGCCTCGGCGGGGAGTGGGACCCCCAGGGCCACAGCCACCTCCACGACAGCTAGCCCTCTGCGGGAGGGCTTCGGTGGGCAGGATGGTGGTGAGCTGCGCCCGCTGCAGAGTGAGGGCGCTGCAGCACTGGTCACCAAGGGGTGCCAGCGACTGGCGGCCCAGGGGGCCCGGCCCGAGGCCCCCAAACGAAAGTGGGCAGAGGATGGTGGGGATGCCCCAGCACCCAGCAAGCGGTCCTGGGCCAGGCAGGAGAACCAGGAGGCAGAGGCTGAAGGGGAGGGCAGCATGGGCTGCAGCAGTGGCAACGGCGAGGCCACCGCGGGGCCGAGGGAGGAGGTGCAGCCCACCGCGCTGGAGCGCCTGGCCCTGGACTATATCGTGCCCTGCATGCGGTACTACGGCATCTGTGTCAAGGACAGCTTCCTGGGGGCAGCACTGGGTGGCTGCGTGTTGGCTGAGGTGGAGGCCCTGAAGCGGAGTGGGCGCCTGCGGGACGGGCAGCTGGTGAGCCAGCGGGCTATCCCGCCACGCAGCATTCGTGGGGACCAGATTGCCTGGGTGGAAGGCCATGAGCCTGGCTGCCGAAGCATCGGGGTCCTCATGGCCCACGTGGACGCTGTGATCCGCCATTGCGCTGGGCGCCTGGGTGGCTACGTCATCAACGGGCGCACCAAGGTAAGGCCGCAAGGGCCTTGAGTGGAGGGGCCCCCCCAGCGCCTGCCTTTGGGGTACCTGGTGCTCTGAGTATCAGTACCCTTGGAGGTAGGCTTCTGGGGCCACAGAAAGATGCAGGCAGCACCGGTGGAGTGAGTGTCGGTGCTAGAGTTGGGTTTGGGCTTTCCCTTACGGTGGGCACTTTTGGGGGTCTGTGCGTTTTCTCTTTCCCCATTTGCCGTTCTTTTCATCTATCCCTGTCTTGTCTGTCCTTTCAGTGGCCTGTCTCTGGTCTGTCCGTTCCGTCTCCCAGGCAGGAGAAGCAGGAGACATAGTGGGGAGGGTGGCAGTGGTGAGACCCGTGCCAGGCTGAGGGAGGAGGTGCTGCCCACGGGCTTGGGGCTGGACCGCTTTGTGCCCTGTGCCATACTGTGACATCCGTGGCCTGGACAGCTTCCTGGGTGCCTGTGTGCTGCCCTGGGGGTGGGGGTGTCCTGTCCTTCATCTTTTGTATGCTTCCCCATTCTGATGCCTGTCCTGTATCCTTCTTGTCTGTCCATCACTGTGTTTTTGTCCATTCTGACCTGTTCTTTGATCTGTTTCATGTCTCTTCTTGGTTTCTTTTTTTCTTGGTTTCCAGTAGTTGTTACCAGTTTTTTTTGGGGGGGGGGGGGGATCTGGGATTTTTTGAGAATTTGCTGAAACCACAGATCCTTTTTTAAGAAAAATGCTCGTTTGTCTAGTTTATGGGCAGTCATCAGTGCCTCTTGAGCCTCTAGCTGCCCGTTCGAGAACCTAGGTCAGGAGCTCTCCACAAGAGAGTGGTCTTTTGGGGCTTTCTGGCGTTCTGACACAATAATTCTCTTCATAGAGGGGTAAGAGGGCTCTGGCTTTGAGTCCAGGACAAGTGTCATTTGGCCAAGGCCCCCGTAGGGAGTGCCTGCTGCACACCAGTGATTACTGGTTGATGGCAGGGCTGTTTGCTTCTATCGGGGCATGCGGCTGCCCTCCTGATGTCTCCTCCCACCTCCCTCCTCCCTCTGATCCCATCTTGGGTTCTGCCTCTGTACAGCTTCTGTCTCCGGCTGGAACTGGCTCAGGGACCCAGGCTCCCTCGGGCCAAGGCCAGCATCCTCCCCGTCCAGCTAGGACTTGTCCTACTTCTCCCTGCCTTCTGTTACTTGATAGCTGGAGAGTCAGAGGAGGCCTTCCCTGGGCTCTGCTCCTGTGCAGGCAGGAGTGGTAAGAGGGAGTCTCCCTGGCCTCAAGGGGCTCAGAATCTTCACCCAAGGTCATGCATCCTCTAAGAAGGGAGTATGAGGGGAGAGTGGGAGAGCTGAATGGCCCAGGGCGGCACACTTTCTTCAGCCTCAGTTTGCTTATCCACAGGATAGGAAAATCAGTTAAGTCCCCAGGTAGTCTTCAGCAGTTTTAGGAGGGGAGGGCAAAGTAGATTGAGCAGATGTTTTCCCCCTTGGTGCCTTGGATATGGTTTGGGCCAGGGCCCTGGCTAAGATTGGGAAAGATTGGGGGCTGGGGGAGGGGGCGGGTTGGGACTATTTTAGCTCTGGGTGACTTCTGTTGTCCTGGGAGGTAAGAACAAACCTGGCTGGACTGAGACGGGCGGGGGAGCCAACCCGGTCACTGGAGCTCCTCTTAGACACCCCCACCAAACCCATGAGACACCTGCTCCAGGCTTCCCCACCTTCAACAGGCCACCTCTGGACTCCCTCCTCAGGCTCTGAAATAAGAGTGGGGTACCGAGGTGGGTGGTCACAGAGGTGGTCGGGGCACACATCACCAGTGTGGCTGGAGCCAGCCGCAGCCTGCCTGTTGGTCACTCCGGAATGGAGCTCCTATGTTCTGTTCTCCCAGCTGTCTCTAGTCTCTCTCCTCTGCTGACCTGCAGGTGGGAGAGAGTTGGCTCCGCTGGCATCAAGGACAACCATAGGGGACCACAGGGAGGGCCTGGCTGGCTTGGTTGCCCCTTTAAGAGCAGCTTGGAGGTGGGGCCTGCTGTCATTGGCTCAGTCCCCAGTTTCTGCTGGACTCTGTGGGTGTGGGTGTTGGGGCTTTTGGCACATTGTCACTAATAGCCTTTAATTCTTTAGTCTCCTGGTTGTGATGCTGGCTGCCCCTTCTCTGAGATGGGAGGGTGAGGAGCAGGCTTTTATGTCATTCTGCTTGTTGTTCCTTTCTCTTGTGGGGGCAGGAAGTAGGTGCTTCTCTGGGGCCAGAGGATACCCCTCCTTCCCCACCAAGGTGTGTATGTGGAGGGATTGGTGGGAGTTTAAAGAGCCTGTTTCTCTGCCTAGGCTTCATGCATGATTCCCCTTCCACACCAGAATACAGACACGTCCCTGCCTGCACGGTGGGAAACCCTGTGTGAGGGTGTGCAGGGCAGGACGCATTGGAGGCCCTGAGACCCAGAGTGCTTTCTGTAAGCAGCTACTGCCTGGGCACTAGGGAGACACGCCTGGTCCCAGGGGCTTCCACAGGACTGCCTGTTGGGCCAGTACTAGGTAAATAAGCATCCGGACTGATCTCACATCTGGGGGGCCGGGAATATGGAAAAATCAGCAGAGATGCCTTCAGCTGAAGTACTCGAGGTGCCCTTTGATCTGAGATGTGAATAACAAGGAGCACCAGGGGAGGTGTGTTCCTGGTAGGGGCCAGGCCTCCTGGGTGGGCGTGGCTTGGTCAGGGAGCGGTTAGGAGGCCCGAGAGGCTAGCAGAGAAAAGGCAGTGGTAGCAGAGATTGGTGGCCTTGGAGGCTGAGGCTGTGGGACGCGGTGGGGGTTCTTGAAGGGATTGAGCAGTGAAGAGCTGGAGGAAAGTGTCTCTGGCCGCTGTGTGGAGGTGGACTGTGGGCAAGAGGCTGCAGCCCTGGACCTCTGTCCTCACCCTTGTGCAGACCCAGCAGTCTCTGCTTGGATTCTCTCTGGGGAGGGCAGTGAGTCACTGCAGGCCTCCTGGGCATGGCCGCTTTCTTTGCTCCCAGTGAGGTGGTTGCTCAGAGCACTGACCCATTTGCAGGGAGTGAACAGTACAGAGAAGGTTTTTCTGAACCCGGGGGTTGTGGGCGCCAAGGTCTTGCCCCAGTGCCTCCAGGAAGAAGCATGGCTCTCCACTGCTGGGTGGTCTTACCCAGCTGCAGGCCTCCTGGCCTCCTTCCCAGGGCGGGTGCTGTGGTACTTCGGGTCCACACACGTTTAATGCAGAGCTGTGGACTGCTCGTGCCGGGGAGAGCCTTGGGAGTACCGTGTTGGAAAAAGGGTAAGGATTGAGTCAGCCTGGCCTGCCCGGGAGCGCTAGGCCAGCCCTCCTGGGGGGCAGCAGATGCCCATCATTTTGATCAGGAATGTTTATCCTAGGGCTGTTTTTCGGGGCTGCGGCCCACAGGTGTAGCTGAGCGTTAGTGGGGAGCAGCAGGTGGCAGTTTCGAGCCTGGAATAAGTGCGGGCCAAGGTGTCAAGACAGAATGGTCCACAAGCTGGAGAGTCTGCACGCCAGTACTCCCGTTTGCTTTATACAGCCCTCCTGAGTAGCTGAGGGTAGGATGGGGACTTTTTTTTTTTATGTCATTTCAGCCTGTCCTTTGACTCCCATCATGTGACAGGCACTATGCTTGGTGCCCTCCCAAACATTTGTCTTACTGAATTCCCACAACTGCCTGTGAAGTAGTATATCAGCTCCATTTCACGGATGAGGAACCTGAGACAGGAAGCGTAGTCTCCCACCCGATGTTCCTGCTGGCGTGGCAGCACTGGGCCTTGAACCTGGGAGTTAGGTCTGAAGGAACTCATGGGCCCTTTTCCTCCCTCCACATCCACTTTTCTGGTGGCTCCCTGATGAGAAACAGCCGAGGCCTCCACGTGGTCAAGGGGGACGACAGCCACCAGGGAGAGGAGGTCAGAACCTGTGGCTAGACCTGTACACACACAAGCCATGGTCTGTGGGGGGTCAGGAATCGCCAGGTCTGTAGGCATTCATTAGTTTGTTGAACAGGTGAGACCATTGAGGCTTGTTCAGGTCGTGGGACTGTCAGGGGCTACCCAGCAGGTTGTCCTTGAGCTGAGGTTCTAGTCACCGTGGGGGTTTTGTTCATATGTGTAGGAAACACTATTTATCTAGTGGGGTTTTTTATAGTCAGGGGCAGCAGTTCTCAACATTACGGTTATTTGGGGAAACTTTAAAAATTCCAGGCTCCACCTTAGACCAAGTATTTCCGAACTGCTGAGACGGGCCTGGGCATCAGCATCCCAGGTGATTCCATGCTGAAGCCAAGGTCAGGAACCCCTGGTGCAGGGCTGTGAGGCCACATCCCTCCATACCAGAAACGTGTAAATTGGTTTTATTCTGAAAGGTCTGGTGGGGGCAGGGAGTCAGGTTATCTTTGAAAAGTCAAACCCTCAGTTACTTACCGAGTGCTGTCTGGGTGCCAGGCTCTGGCTGTGTGTGTGGGGAGTGGGCTCTTGTGGCCCAAGAGCTGAGGTTTCTGGTAGATGGTTCCTGGGCTGACAAGGAAGTCTGGGCGGGAGTCCTTGGAAGAGTCTGGGGAGAGACTAGGGGCTGGGAGGGGTGAGAAAGAGGAGGTAATGGCTGCCTCCCCAAATATCCCTGCCTCGCCCCGTAAGCCCCGTCCTGTCTGTCTCTGCCAGGCCATGGTGGCGTGTTACCCAGGCAACGGACTGGGGTACGTGAGGCATGTCGACAATCCCCACGGCGACGGGCGCTGCATCACCTGTATCTATTACCTGAATCAGAACTGGGACGTCAAGGTAGGGGGTGGAGGGGTGAGGGTTGGGGTGGGAGGGAGGATGAGATGGCTGCATCCACTCCATTTTGCGCTTTTGGCATTCTCCAGTTCCTCTTCTGGGCCCACCGCGGGGCCGTGCAGTGCCGCCTGCTGGCTGGCTCCCTCTTCCTGGGCAATGGCACCTCCTTGTCTCCAGCTGACCTGGTGGTGGCAGCACCCCCATCCCATTTCCTGTCTCCAGGAGCTTTCTGCCCACCTCCATGGTGATGCAGAATCTGGCTGTCATCACTCGGGAGCCTGAGTGGTGGGAGGGAGGGATGTGTGCGGCCGCCAGAGCGCAGGCTCTGGGGGCAGGGGGTCCAAGGCCGGACCTGCCATCTCTTGCCTCATCCTCTGGCCTGCCCTCAGGTGCATGGCGGCCTGCTGCAGATCTTCCCTGAGGGCCGGCCTGTGGTTGCCAACATCGAGCCCCTCTTCGATCGGCTGCTCATTTTCTGGTCTGATCGGCGGAACCCCCATGAGGTGAAACCAGCCTATGCCACCAGGTATGACTGGTATTTGGGAGGACAAGCTCAGGTCTCCTGCTCTGTCCAGCAAAGTCTTGTCTGACCCCAGGAGTGGCTAGGAAGTGAAGCGCTGAGAGGGGCCTAGGTGGGACAGAACCAGGCTCAGAAGGGTGAACTGTGGTGTCACTGTGGATGCGGTGGCTGGAATTGAAGACAAGTGTCGCTAACTGCCCTTCGGGGCTGCTCTGGTCCCCAGGTACGCCATCACTGTCTGGTATTTTGATGCTAAGGAGCGGGCAGCAGCCAAAGACAAGTATCAGCTAGGTAACTGTTCCCAAATGGCATCCCCTCTCTCGAGCCCTTCCTATTCCATGTACGTCACAAGGCCTCAAATCCCCTTACCCACCTCAGTCTCTTCCTAGATTTTGCGTCTCGTTTTTTCTCCCCTCTGTCCTTTTCCCTAGACAGCCCTCTGTCTTGGCACCCCCAGCATGCGGTCCTCTCCTCCATCTTCCCGCGTTTTTCTTGGTCTCTGGGTCCCTTCCCTGATGACTCCTGTCTCCTCTCATCTCACCCCTAGCATCTGGACAGAAAGGTGTTCAAGTACCTGTGTCACAGCCAGCCACGCCCACCTAGTGGCCAGCCCCAGAGCTGCATGGACAGACAGCTTGCCCTGACCTCAGGAGAGCCTTCGGCCCCGTGCTGCCGGCCCAGCAGCCCACCACCCTCGGTGCCTGCGCCCTTTATGCAGCGCTGCCGCTGCCAGCTTTGCCTCCGTCCTGCCTGGTGTGGAGGGCTCCCTCTGACGCTGAGGACCAAGGAGGAGGAGAGACGTCTGCTGCCCTGGGACGGGGTCTAGGCTTGTGACCTGGGCTGGAGCCAGTATCGGGAGCTGCCATCGCTGGAGCTGGGGCCCTGTGGCTCATCCTGTCTGGCTGTGCTCCTCTCGGACGTGGAGAGTTGGAAGGAGGCATTGCCACCTCCCACCAGGATCCCACCAGGGTGCACGATTGAGGGTTGGGGATGTCACGGCCTCTTACTGGCAAAGGTTTGTCGGGGGGATCCCCAAGCCCTCCACTCCCCCAGCCTGGAATGTGAAGTGACTCCCCAGCCCCTATGGCCGTGGCACCTTGCAGACTAGGCCGCCGCTGCGTGGGCAGGAGAAAAGGTGCAGGGGGGAGCACGGGCGTGAAGAGTCCTGTCAGCCAAGAAAGAAATAAAAGTTTACCTCAGAGCTACAGATATGATTCTCCCGCTCCCTTTTACTGGTAAGGAGACCTGTCCGTCTGCACTTCGGGGCCTTTATTGACCAAAGCGGGTAGGGAGGTCTGGGAGCCAGTGAGCAGAGGGCCGCTGAGCCCGACTCAGCGGGCCACCAGCCGGAGCTGAAAGGCTGGGGGGATGTTGCCCAGGCCCGTGCACTGCGGGGTGAGGTTGATGTCGGTGGCACTCCCCACAGGGAGCAGGCAGAACCGCTGGAGGATGGTGGTGAAGAAGAGGAAGATCTCCGATCGCGCCAGGCCCGCTCCCAGGCACATCCGCTTTCCTGAGGACATAGGGATGCAGGGTGGGAACCACGCCCCTCCCAGGCCTGCCCAGCCTTGTCCCCTCCCTCCCTGGCCCAGACCTGGGGCAAAGGGCATGAAGGCATCGTTGCTCTGGAACTTGCCCTTGTCGTCCAGGAAGTTGGTGGGGTTGAAGCGTTCTGGGTCTTTGAACTGAGTGGGGTCCCGGTGTGAAGACACGAGCAGAGGAATCACAAAGGTACCCTGGGGGTAGGGGTGCACAGGGGTTACCCTGTGGACTTGGTTGGCCATCCAAGACCCCATTTAAAAGCCAGTGGGAAGGTGGGCCTATTTTCCCTACTCCCAGGGCTGTGACTCAGCATTGCACGTGCTCAGGGCTGATGATTTCAGCTGAAGGTGCTCCCAGGCCTGCACAGAATCCCCATGCGTGGGCACCTTGGGCAGAAAGCTGCGCAGGTGGGTGTCCCGGGTGAGGGCACGGGGCAGCCCCAGTGGCAGCACGCTGATGAAGCGCTGGATCTCGTGCAGCACAGCTTTGGTGTAGGGCAGGTGCTCGCGGTCCTCCAGCCTTGGGGTGCGTGTCCGCCCTACCACTGCATCCAGCTCGGCCTGCACTTTGGCTGGGGCGGGCAGAGACTGTGAGCTGTGCATTCCCGGGCCCCTAGCCATCCCCACACCCAAGCCATCCCCACACCCAAGCGGCATCATTCCAGGCCTTCCAGCTCCCGGACCTGCGACCTCTGGGTACTTAAGCAGAATGAGGAGCCCATAGCGCAGAGTGGTGCTTGTGGTCTCAGTGCCCCCGAAGAAGAGGTTGTGCGTTGTCATCACCAACGTCTCCTCCTGGAAATGGCTCTCTGGGTCTTCCTGTTCCTGCGGACAGAGATGGGTATTGCGGCTGCCTGGCACGTCCTGGGTGGGTGGCATGGGGGAGGGGTTAGGGTAGCAGGGACCTGCACCTTATTCATCTGATCCAGGAAGCAATCGATGAAATCGCGGGGCTCCCCAGGCTGCCGCGTCTGCTGGTGCTGCTTGATTTGCTCAGAGATGAAGACCCGAAGCTCCGTGAAGTTTCGAAAGATTCGGTGGTGCGGGCCCGGGAGCCAGTCAAGGAGGGAGGGGAAAATGTTGTACATCTAGGGGGACAAGACCGCAGCAGGAACTTGAACAAGTCCACTAGTTCCCGTGCAGGGAGACTGCAGCAGGACTTTGATGTTCTAAGTTCTAGAACTCTTCCCTTCCAAGACTGATTCAAGGTTTGTAGGTCTGTGTACTCTAGGTTTGGCATAGGAGGGAGGGACTGAGTCTGGTCCTCTCACCTCGCCCCATCTGGAACTCATGATGCGGAAGTTGTCATGGAAGAGGTCCAGGAGCCTCAGGAACTCTGGGTCCTCATAGCCATAGCGGTTCCCGAAGACCACCGAACAAATAACGTTAGATACAGCATTATCCAGGAGCCGTCGGGGGTCGAACGGCGCTCCTGGGAGGGGGAACAGGACGGGGTCTTTTCGTGGTGGCGAGGCCTACTGACTTCTTTCCACTACAAATGCCAGCCCGCCCCCGACCTCTTGCTTTTTAAAGACTTTATTTTTAAGTAATCTCTACACCAAACCTGGGACTGGAACCTACAACCCCGATGGACAGTCGCTGGCTCTGCCTACTGGGCTAGCCAGGTGCCCTGCCCTGCCCCTTCTTGATCTTTGGCCACAGCCGCAAAAAGCCCCTCTCCCAGGCCGTACCAATGGTGGCTTGAAATTTGCCAAGCAGACAAGCTGCCTCCTCCAGAATGCGCTCCTCTATGGTCCGCGTTCCCAGCCCGAACTCCTTCAGTGCTCCCCGTGCAAAATTGCGCAGCGTCCACTAGCGCGGCCCATTGGAAAACACGATGCCTAGGGGAGGGGCAGAGAAGGGGCGGGCCGGGGAGTTGGCCACGCCCCATCGCGACCCTTCAATTCTTTTTTTTTTTTTTAAGATTTTTATTTATTTATTTATTTGAAAGAGAGACAGTGAGAGAGCATGAGTGAGGAGAAGGTCAGAGGGAGAAGCAGACTCCCCATGGAGCTGGGAGCCCGATGCGGGACTCGATCCGGGAACTCCGGGATCATGACCTGAGCCGAAGGCAGTCGTCCAACCAACTGAGCCACCCAGGCGTCTCGACCCTTCAATTCTGCTGCTTTCTGTTGCTCTTGGCTGCAACCCCAGCCTTCTCGGCCCTATCCACGCGTTGGCCCCACCACTGCAGGTCTCCATCCCTGACCAGTGCTTGCTCGCTTTGGCTTGAGCTCTTGGGCTCTTCTCTTCCTTCTATTGGCTGCACCAGGAACCAGCCCCTGCAATTCGGCCTCTACATTTTAGCTCCGCCCGACCTTCTCGCTCTTTGCCTTCACTGGCCTCATTCGGCCCCGCCCCATCTCCCGACCCTGCCCCTTATCGCTCAAACTGGGTGGTCCCGCTAGCACTTCCGCCGCCGGAGACTCACCGTTTCCGCGAGTGAAGCGCTGGAAGACTGCCATGGCCCCGCGGCCGGAGAAGGCATCCGCCTGCAGCACTAATGCGTCCCGAAGCGCTGAGTAGCCGCACAGCACCACTGCAGGGCGCGGGCCCAGCCGCACTGTGAACACTGGGCCCCAGCGGCCAGAGAGCTACGCGGAGTGGGTGCTCAGCGGGTCCTGGTCGGGGCTACTGACCCCCTCCTCCACCCTAGAGCCCCCGCCCCCAGCTCCCTCTTACTTCCGACCCGGAGTCCCCATCTCATCCCCTCATTACTGACAGAGGAGGTCAGATCCCCACCTCCTTCCTCCTTCCTCCGCAGGAGTCCAGCCCCCCCCAGCTTCCTCTTCCTTCGGGATCTGCAAGACCAGGGCCCGAGCCCTCTGCACCCACAGAAGTAGGCGTCTGGACCCTCGGTGTTCTCCTCCCCACCTTGAACCACCCCTTCCCGGCCGCCAGAGACCTAACTTCTCACTCTAGGCTCCTCCTCCCTGTGGACCCCAGAGTGGGGGGAGTAGGGGTGGGGTGGGGAGGGAGGATTCCGGTCGACTTTGCCAGGAACCAGGAACTCAGGCCCACTGGCCCTCTCCTCTCTCAAGTAGATATCCAGGCTCCCAGCTTCCACCCCTAGTCTCCTTTCTGGAACACGGCTCCAGGTCCCTCAATCCTCCTCAGGACTCAGGGGTGGGAGCCCTCAGCTGTCTTCAATCAGAGCACCCGGACTTCCAGCCCCCAAACCCATTGTCGGGCGCTACCTCCATGAGAGCTTGGTCCAGGCGTCCAGACTCCAGCTGCAGCAGGTTCCCAAGCAGTGGGAGTGGCGTTGGCCCTGGGGGTAGGGCCCCCCGACTCTGGGTGCCCTGGGCACTGCAACCCCACCTGGCTAGGGCCAGCAGCAGGACCAGCAGCAGCAGCAGCAGCAGCGCTGTGAATCCCGTGACCATCGTGCCCTCTATCCTCCATGCCTGCCCCCCTTTGCCTTTATTTGATTCCCTTTGGGTCTTGGGTGGAGCCGGGCGGATAACCAGGAGTAGGAGATGTGGGCGTCTCCAGGCCGCTCATTTTGCAGATTCCCCCACCCAAGGTCTCCACCCAGCCGCCCGGCTCTGTCACTGTCATGCCAGGCGCCCCACGCCCCATTTGGCAGCTTTGTCGCACTAGCATTTCCACTTCAATACTCCCGCCTGACAGGTGCACACTACTGAGCCTTTGGGTCCTTGGGGTCCGTCTTCCTTGGCCCAGAGGTGTGCATTTCTGAATCCCCTGGCCGCCTTGGGGCCCGTGACCCCCTGAAACCCGTATCCTATAACTTTGGATTCCTAAATACATTCCTGACTTCCAAATAGACTTCTAAAAACACCCCTGGTAATATACCCATTAGCCTGGCCCTCCTGTGCCCTGTGCTTGTGATTCCCAGGGACAGGCACCTGAACCCTGTCACTTCCATGCCCTTACTCTTGAAATGGTGTATGCTGTACCCGTACACTGTTCAGGAAGGCGGCTCACCCTCCCACGGACCCCTGCCTGGCCAGATCCAGCCTTCTGCTAGGTGCCTGGCACAGGGCCCAGACCTGGGGAGAGTGTGGGGGCAGCACACTTTTGGGACTGGCCTTGTTTCTGGGAGTGTCTCTCAGGGTCTCTGTCTCTGTTTATCTTTGTTTCATCTCTCAGCATCTTCCTCTGTGTTTCTTTGTTCATCTCTCTCTTTCCACCTCTGTTTTACTCTGCCTGCTTTTGTTCTTTTCTGTATCCCTCGCAGTTTCTCTTTCCCTTCGTCTCCCACTTCCCTGTCTCCCTTCCCTCTGTCTCTGCCCTGGGTCTCCAGATCTGTCAGGCTTTCTTTGTCTGGGAACCCAGGTGACAGGCAGTGGGTTCAGGGCAGGGCCCCTGCTCCAGGGCACTGAGTCCACAGACACTGGGGGGTCGGTGGGGGGTGCCCTCCCCGGGTCCCACCCAGCCCATTGTGTCAGACTCTCTGATGAGCCGCTCTCTCTGGGTCTCTTCAAGAGCTGGCATTTGTCCTGCTCGCTTCTGTATCCCCAGCACTAAAACAGTGCTCAGCACACAATGCGCGCTCAGCAAACGTTTCTGGAGCGAATGCATGACTCTCTTTATCCTGATTTCTGTTTCTGTCTTTATCTCGGACTCTGTTTTCCTCCGGCTCTCTTTAGCTGAATCCTTGGCTGTCTCTCTCCTTGTCTGTCTTTGTGTCTCATCTTTTAAGGCTCCTGTCTCTCTAGCTCCCTTTTCCTTCTACTCTCAGATCTCTCTCTCTCTCTTCATCTCTGTTCCTCTCAATTTCTAGCTCTGCTTTAGAATCTCCTTGTCGTCCTTCTCTCCGGGCAGCTGTCTCTCCCTTCCTGTCAGTGCCTCCCTGTCTCTCTGTCTCACTCCCAGTCTTGGTTTTCAGGTTCTCTCCTGTCTGTCTCTCTGCCTCTCTCCATCTCTCCTATCTCTCTCCATCTCTTTTTTTAGTACTTCCATGTGTTCCTCTTTGCTGTCTCTTTGCTATTTCTTTGCTATGTCTCTTTGCTCTTTGCTATTTCTTCCTTAGGACCTCAGAGTCTCTCTCTCTCTCTCCACCTTCTCATCCCTGCCTGGGCCCTTGGGGGCAGACTCTGTGGTTGGCTTGTGCTGGCAACAGTTTAGGGATTAAGGAGCTGACGCCTGGTGTGGGGACTGCCTATAAGTCTCAGCAGAGCATGTCCCAGCTTCTGGATGGCCTTAGGGAGACCCTGTTTAGGGTAGGGTAGGCTCACCAGGGCCACCTCCACCCATGGCTGGGGGGCCACCACCGCTCTGCCTGCCTCTGGCCCTGGCTCCATGGAGCTGAAGACGCGCAGTTCATTGAGAAAAAGCTTCTGTCAGCAGGATGTCAAGCTGACAAAATCAATCCCAGGTTGGGAGACCCCATGCCCCGGACTGCTATCCCCACTCCAAAGGGAAGAATTGCAAGACAAAGGGATACTCTTCATTGCTCTTCCTCTCTGGCCTTCTCTGGCCATTTCTGTTTCCTTCTTTGTCTCTCCTCTTCTCGCTGTCTCCCCATTTCTCCATCCCTGTGCCCTCTGCTTTCCTCTGTGTCTCTGATTTGTGACGTGGAAGGGAGCAGGGTTGGAGTCTGAGTTCTGTTCCCAGCCTTCCCACTTCCGACTGTGTGATCTTGGCCGAGTCATTTCAGCTCTCCAAGTCTAAAAGTGTATAATGTGGGACACTTGGGTGGCTCAGTCCGTTGACCATCTGCCTTTTGCTCAGGTCATGATCCTGGAGTTCTGGGATAGAGCCTCACATGGGGCTCCCTGCTCAGTGGGGAGTCTGCTTCTCCCTCTTCTCCCCACTCATGGTTTCTCTTGCTGTCTCTCTCTCTTAAATAAATAATGTGTTTTTTTTTTTAAAGTATATAATGGGGCACCTGGGTGGCTCAGTGGGTTAAGCCTCTGCCTTCAGCTCAGGTCATGATCTCCGGGTACTGGGATTGATCCTGGCATCCGGCTCTTTGCTCCACGGGGAGCCTGCTTCCCCCCACCCCCCACCTGCCTCTCTGCCTACTTGTGATCTCTGTCTGTCAAATAAATAAAATATATTTTTTTAAAGTATATAAGGCTTCTTTGTCCTATAGGGAGTTTTAAATGGGGGCATTTAGAGTGAATAGGAAGCACTGTGTGTTAGTGTCATTTTTCGGTCTCTGTGTTGTCTGTCTCCCGGTCTGTCCCATTCTCCCTGCTTCCATCTCCGTCTCTGTACAGCACCCCGCATCTCTAGCAGACTCGTTCTGTGTATCTCTGGGCTTTCTGTCTTTTTCTCTGCCTTGGTTTCTCTGCCTCTCTGTCGTCAAGCTGTCGTCCAGCTCTTACCCCAGGAAATAATTTCTCCCAGTTTCTAGCCACTCTAAGGGCGAGGGTAGAACTAGTCAGTTCGGTCTCTCCTTTACAGCCTGACATTCCTTCTCCCCGTCCTAGGGGGCTGCCCTCCTCCCTGTAATTCAGTCCAGGCAGGTTTGAATCTTTTATAAAGATACTTTATTAGAAAAAGGTAAAAACAGCCCCCAAAGGGTGCACAATAGAAGAGTCAAGCTCTTCCCCTTCCCCTTGCGTTTCTCTGCCTCTGGCGGCGCAGACCAGGTCAAGATGGGTACCGGAGGATGGGCAGGCGGCAGGCACAGGTGCGGGGAAGCAAGCGTGAGAGCGAGAGGGATGGGCGGCACAGCGGAAGGACCAGGAGGACGGAGCCAGCCCCAAAGTCGGCCTCTCCGCTCACGGGCGAAATCCGCAAGGGCGGGTGTCAGCGCGGGCGCAGGCACAGCTGGAAAGGCCGCGGTAAATTGCCGAGGCCGGAGCTGAGCGGCGTCAGGTCGATGTCCTCGGGCGCCCCCAGCGGCTGCAGCGAGAAGCTCTGCAGGATGGCGGTGAGGTAGAGGAAGAGCTCCATGCGTGCCAGCGACTCGCCCAGGCACAGTCGGCGACCTGCGGGGCGGGGGAGGGTGCGGAGCAGCGTTGAGGTAAGATGGGGTGAGGGCTCCAGTCGCAAATTCTCGGATAAAAGCATACGAAGCTAATGACTGGAGACGCCACAGAGCCTGCCTGTCAAGAGGTCTGGGAAAAATGTTTTAAGTAAATCCGAGGTCAAAAAGGATCTGGTGATACAAGGACAAGTTCATGGATTCGAATTCCGCTTTGCTGTTACTAGTTCTGCGATCTTGGGCAAGTCAGTTTCTGGGTATTTAAAATGGGGATGATTAAAATAAAGTAATAAAAATAAAATAAAATAAGAGTAGGGATGATAGTAGTGCCTCATTAGATGGTTGTGAATGGTAAGTGCAGGTAAAAAAAAAATGAGAATATAATGCCATGTAAGTCATACTGACTATCAAACGTTACTCTAGGCCCTATACTTTTTTTAAAAAGATTTTATTTATTTATTTGACAGAGAGAGATCACAAGTAGGCAGAGAGACAGGCAGAGAGGGAGAGAGGAAGGGAAGCAGGCTCCCTGCTGAGCAGAGAGCTGGATGTGGGGCTCGATCCCAGGACCCTGAGATCATGACCTGAGCCGAAGGCAGAGGCTTTAACCCACTGAGCCACCCACGTGTCCCATCTCTAGGCCTTATACTGATAATAATTTAATCCTAACAATTCCAAGAGGCGGGCAGAGAGGTGATGTAACGTATTCAAGACCACTATAGCTAGGAAATGACAGAGCTGGGGTCTGGCTGGAAAACCTAACTCTTAGCCACCACTCTAATAAGTCTTCTTAAGAGTAGAGCTTGGCACGCGGTAGGCAATATGGTAAGTAACTTATTATTATTCCTCCCTCCCCCTTTTTATTTCTGCTACTGGGTTAAACAGAAAAGATTTTTTTTTTTCCAGCAGGATAAAGACCAAAGCCAAGGAAAGGAGAACTGCTCGCCTGCGCCACCTAGTGGACATACTGAGGTGACCACTTCCAAGTTGAATTACTATCCTGCCTCCCCACCTCCCTCCGCAAGGATTTTTAGCCATTATCTCTGCCTATAGGAACAGAGATGGGAGGGAGAACAAATGTCTCCGCACACCCAAAGTTGAGGATGCGGTGGGGTGAAGAAACGAGAGGGTTTGGAGAGTAGAATGAGGAATGTAGGTAGGAATATGGGGCCCCAAAGACCCTGACTCTTGTACGCATGGCTCTCACCAGCTGAGAAAGGCATGAAGGCAGGGTTCTTCTTGAAGGACTGATTGGCATCCAGAAAATGCTCAGGGTTGAATTCCTGGGGCGTCAGGAATTGGCTGGGGTCATAGTGGACTGTGTTAAGGAGGGTGATGATATCCGTGCCCTGTGTGGGTGGGGAGGCAGAATCAGTGGTGGTAGAAGATCTGGGAGATTCTTAAGCTGAAATTTCCACTCCACAGGACTGGAGGTCCCAGGGACTTGATAAAGGGGCACGGAGCTTAGGACTCCAACAGGGATTTAGGAAATGTGTGTCGTTATTTGGGGTTCCAAGTGATGGATGCTGGAAGCTGTGTTGACAGAGATGGGGGATATCGCCCCTTGTCAGAGAAGATTTGGGGTTTCTAGGAATAGGGAGAGTTCTTTCAGAACGTGCTTAGGCACAAAGCGTCCCTAGGATGAAGTCTTAGACCCTGGGGATGCTGGAGAGGGGTCACAGGAAGGGGAACTGTCATGGGGAAGGGTGTGAGGTTCAGTCCATTATAGTGCTGAATGGGTCCTGGGAAGGGTTCTGAGATTCTGGATTTAAGAGCTTCAGATGTGTGTTGCTAGGGCTTGGGATGCCAGTCACTAAGGCCCCGGGTACTGATGGCTAGGGCCTGGGATCTTCCTCGCTAGAGACCCGGATGCCATTGGCAAGTTGGGGATGCCTCTTCCTAGTGTGCCAGACCTCCATTGCCAGGTGCCCAGCACACCTTGGGTATCAGGAAGCCGCGAAAGGCTGTGTCCCGAGTGACGCGATGTGGCAGGTTCATGGGGATGACATCTGCGAAGCGCTGCACCTCGTGGATCACCGCATCTGTATAAGGCATGGCCGCGCGGTCCTCCAGCGCCGGCAGCCGCCCGCGACCCACTACGCGGTCGATCTCCTCCTGTACGCGGGCTGGAGGTGGGGCCTGGAGCGTTAGTCAAGGGTACCGGTGGTCTCAACTGGGCTGGGCAGAGCGTGTGCATGTGTGGGCGGGGTCCAGCCAACGTTTCCCAGTAGGGACGAGGTTACAGAGATGACTGTCATGGAGCCTCGAAGGGAAGGGTTGGTTTGGGAGACGTAGCTGAGGGCGAAAATTTGGTTGGTGTAAGGGGCAACCAAATTTTGGGGTTGTGTGGGGTTGTGCGGGGGGGCCTTAAGGGCTGCCTGGAATCCAGATCCCGGATGGGACTGTGGTCGCCGTTTGAGGACCAGGCCCGAAGGAGTTTAGGTCGAGTGGGTGGGTTGTGCGAAAGCCCGGAGAGATCGGGGATGCGGCAGTGCTTGGAGTCCAGGGTTCCGGGATCCGCCCAGATGCGGGGTTTGGAGAGGTGGGGTCCCAGACCGTGCTGTGTGGGCGGGTGGTCAGACTGTGAGGGTCAGACTGATGATTTCTGGCCGGCCCTGTGGGTGAGCCTCGGGGCCAGGCTCTAGCTGACTGTGAGATCGGGACTCGCTGTGTGGTCAGGGTCGGGGTGGATCGCAAAGCAAGACCATGAGGGCGAGGTCCAGGTTCCGGCCGACTTGGTGGACCGCGGGATCCATGGGGATGGCGTCGGCCTCCGTGTGGGTTTGTGGACTTGGCTGGAGGGTGGGGGGTCTCGGGCGTAAACTGGAGGCCTGGGCTATCTGGCATGCTGGGCGGGGCCGTGCCCAGGGGTGTGGGCGGGGCTGAGACATAGGCGAGTTGAGGCTCGTGGGGCACGAGTGCGCAGCGGTTGTGCCCCGCGGCCCTGTGTGCAGGATCCCGGGCCAGGCTTGGGGCGCGCGCACCTTGCACTTTTGGATACTTCATGAGCACAAGGAAGGCGTGGCGCAGCGTGGTGCCCACAGTCTCGGTGCCGCCAAAGAGCAGGTTATGTGTAGTCATCAGCAGGGTATCCATGTGGAAGTGGCTGTGCGGGTCCTGCTTCTCCTGCGGGGGTTGAGGGGTGGGGAGATGAGCCCGGGGCAGGGAGATCCCGCCCGGACACTGACCACAGGCTCGGAGTCCGTGCGACCCGCTCCCCACAGATGTGCGCGACTCCTGCTGGGTGTGTCCGTTCAGTCCCTCCTCTGTTTAACTTTCTTTCCCCGGGGAAGCTGGGGAGCGTGGAAGGACCGGGTAGAGAAAATCTCTGCCGCAGCGCCCACAATTAACAGATCCTTAAGGCCTTCTTAACGAGCTGTTAATTGGCGGTGGGTCCGCCGAGCCAGGTGTTTCAACTTCACCTGCCAGTTGCAGGAAGATCATTCTCAAACCCGCTGCAGCCGGGATCCTTGTTGGTTTCCGGCCGGGGCGGCAGGTCAGACCGGAGATGAGACTTCCAGCCCATACTTACTTGTGCCATCTTGTTGAGGAAGCAATCAATGAAGTCCCGGGGAGAGCTGGGGTCGAGGGATTCCTGGTGGTCGCGGACGCTGCGGGCGATGAGGTCCTTCATGCACCCGTAGTTCTGGAAAAGGCGTCGGTGCGGCCCGGGTACCCAGTCCAGGAAGCTCGGAAAAATGTTGTACAACTGGGGATGAGGGAGAGCGAGAGGGGTTTGGAGGATCAGGTAGAATGTGTGTCTGGGTGTGTGTGGGGTGGTTTGCCAGTGAGGTCGGGGTGGAGCTGCTAGGCTGGGGTCTTGTGGGTCAGCTGGGTTCTGGAGAGACCGAGGTGGGGCGGGGGCTCTGGGTATCTGTGGCAACTGGGTGGGGAGATCGACCTTGGCTGGACCTCGTGGTGCGACGTGGGGGCGGAGCCAGAGGGAAGGGGCGGGGCCAGACAGAGTCCATCACATCCTTTCTCTCCCCACCCGCTGTTTCCCCTTTCGGAGGACTGGAAGAACCCCACACTGTCCCGCCCGATCTAGGCGTCCTGACCTCTCCCCAGGGGCCGCTCATGATTTGGAAGTTGTCATTGATGAGGCGGATAATAGTGAGCAGACGCTCATCGTCGTAGTCAAAGCGGCTGCCGAAGATCACAGAGCAGATAATGTTGGACACGGAGCGGCTGAGCACAAACGTGGGGTCGAAGGGCTTGCCTGAGAGTGAGGGGCGGAGTGGGTCAGTGGGTGCATCGTGCAACACCCCAGACCCCGAGAGGCGCCAGAGCGCACAACATCCAACCCAACCATGCCAGGGTGACTCGAAGCACAGAAGAAATGTCCTTGGCCACCTGACCTGCAGTGAACGTAGTACCCGGAGAGTCCTTGGCAACATACCAGGCAGGACAGAGCCCACAACATCCTTCCGCACAAGGACAACACCACCCAACAACGGAACAGGCTATTTTTCATGATACAACACAAGGCACACACCACACAAAACAACATGTATACAATATGCAACCCAGTATGATATCACATTGGTGCCTGACAACACTAGGACCTCACCCAGCAATGGCACGCAGCACAACACCTGATACCCAATGATGAACAGACCGCAGAAAATAACACATTAGCCACCACCACAACAGCATGGCCCAGGAAACTGAGTCTGGCGTTAGATGGACATAGTTTGGGTTTTCACTCAGGTCTTGATCTCAGGGTCCGGAGATCGAGCCCCATGTGGGTCCCCAAACTCAGCAGGGAGTCAGCTTGAAGAGTTTCTCTTTCTGCCCCTTCCTTCACACTCCCTCTCTCTCTGATAAATAAATCCTTTTTAAAAATACCACACAGAGGGGCACCTGGGTGGCTCAGTGGGTTAAAAGCCTCTGCCTTGGGCTCAGGTCATGATCCCAGCGTCCTAGGATCGAGCCCCACATCGGGCTCTCTGCTCAGGAGGGAGCCTGCTTCCCCCTCTCTCTGCCTATTTGTGATCTCTGTCAAAGAAATAAAATCTTTAAAAACAAAACAAAACAAAAAAATAAAAATACCACACAGAGACAGAGCAAGAAAGCGGCCACCACGCAATCTAGCCCGTGGCCATACCTCCAGGAACGCCCACGTGAAGCCGATCCACCTCCAGGGGCGCCACTCTCACTTCGGGCCAAGTGGGGAGCCTCCAATCGTGTCTACATTATCAGGCAGTCCTAACCACTAGGTAGGATGGGTGTGAGTTAGGGGTATCAACTAACGTTCCAGGACCCCAACCTTCAGTTTTCCTTAGCTCTGCCAGCAGGAAGCTGCCCTCCTCCAGAATCCGCTCCTCAATGCTCCTCTTCCCCATCCCGAAGTTCCGCAGAATCTGGACAGAGAACCTCCTCAGGACCTTCCACCGGTCCCCGTTGGAGAAGGCGATGCCTGGAGAGAGGGGAGGGGTCAGCTCAACTGATGACTTTTCCCCAAGACTGCTGCCATCCGAGGCCCCTTTCCTGGTGTCTGCTGGAAGAGAGACTGAGAATTTGGAAGCTATCCCCTTCCTGGGAAGTTCTACCCAACCCTCCACGCTGGGTCAGGTGCCACCTCTGAGTTTCCATAGGGTCCTGGGCTTCGTCACCAGGGACTGATAACTCTGCCTCTGTTTCCCCCTCACAGAGATGATCACTCTGAATTAGCGCAGCCTGATGGCTAGGCTGTGAAGGTGGGAGTGGAGAGAGGGAGGGAGGGGCTGTCTTGGTCATCACTGTGTTTCTGGCATTGCCCAGTTCAGAGCTTACCCCATGGGAGGTGCTGATGATTCCTTATTAATTAATGAAAACTCAAATAAGGAAGAAAAGCAAGAGAAATAAACACTGAGACATTGGGACCTCATACAGGAACAAGACCCTGTTCTCTTCTTTCCCTGTTCTCAGTGTCTTTGCATAGGGTGGTCCTTCTTCCAGAACACTCTGCACCTTCTGTCTGCTCCTGACTGGTGACCTTTATCGTTTAGGTCTCAACTTAGAGCTCCTTTCCTCCAGGAAGCCCTTGCTGGCTCTCCTTCCCTGCCTGCCTCAGGTGTTTCCTCTGGGCTCCCAGTGTTTCCCTAGCATCACCTCCCCCCCAGCCCTGACCACTGTAGGGGTCATAGTCTGTTGATGGGACTACAGTAGGCTAAGGTCTCTGGCATGTTTATCTCTGATTTCCCTGGAGCAAGCAGAGAACTAGATGCTAAAGAAGAAAAAAAATATCAGTGATTGCCTTTTATTGTCTGCATTATCTCATTGACTTGTAAAAACTTTCTCATGCTAGCCAACTCAGGGTCAGAGAGAGGAAGCCACTTGTCCAAGCCACCTGTACCTGGACAGGTAAGGTCATAAGATCAAGCCCAGGAAGGGGGCATGAAGGTGGAAAGTATATTCAATACACAATAGGTGGGTTTTTGCTTTTAGCCAGAGCTCTTTACTTCCAAATTCTGGAGCAGCTGGGACCCATCTAGTCAAGGGGACAGGGGAGAACCTAGGGCTTTTTTAGGGGGAGAAGAGTAGTCCAAGGAGCAAGTCTTCAGGACCTCCTGTTCAACAAGAGCAACTTTCTGCCAACTTACTCTTTCTCTCTCTCCTTTGTCATTTACTGGGACCTGTCATAGACAGAAGAGATAGAAGAGGTTTGAAGTTGATGTGAGTTGCTGGATGGGTGGATCTGGGTTTGGATTGGGATTGGGGATGACGATGGAGGATGAGGGGGGATTATGGGACTCATGATAAATTGGGTTTGAGGTCGCTGATGGGAACGGGTAGAATGGGAAGGACTGGTAGATTGGGGTTGAGCTTGGGCTTGGGCTTGGGTAGATATGTGTCAGGGTTGGTTTTGTTGATGTAGTCTGATTAGGGTTGAAAATGGAACCAGGGACTGAAGACCTCAATAGGTGATTGAGATAGAAGATGGGGGCAGGGGAGGGGAATGATGGTGGAGTTCAGTTTGACCGAAGGGTTAGTATGAGGTTGATAACAGGTTTTAACGTGGGAACTGGGAGGGGGCTCATAATGGGAATGGAGGGAGGGAGGGAGAGGAAGCAGTGTTGCAGATAAAGATGAAGTTGAGGCTGGAATGGGGAACATGGAGGTAGGGTTGACAAGGACTAGGTTGAGGTGGGTAACGTGGGCTGGGCCAGATAATTTGGCCACTTGACTGAGATGGAAATTTGATGATGTGGTTAGGCTAGAGGTCAGGATTGGGATGAGAATGGGGTTGGGATTGGATGCAAGCGGGTATTGGTGTGGAAGTGCATTTCAAGATGGTGGCGGGATGTAGGCATGGGGAAGGTGGACCAGACCCTACCTAGACTAACACTGTCTGGCTCCATCCTAGCTAGTATCATTGGTGAGATCAGCAGCCCTGAGTGTCACTAAAATTGGGAGGACAGTCTCCTACCCTTATCCCCTCCCTCAGTGTGGAAGGTGTTGGGGTGGAGAAGATGGCGGACAGGCTTACCATTGCCCTTAGTGAAGTTGAAAAAGACAGGGTAGTCGCCACGACCACTAAAATCCTCCCCTTGGTCCACAAGGGCCTCCTTCACAGCTTGGTACCCGCTGAGGACCACCACGCGCCTGGGCCCCAGGTGCACCGTGTACACACAGCCATACTCCTTGCTCAGCTGACGGTAGGAAGACAGACGTCACAGGGGCGTCTGGGGCCCTGAGACCCCCTCCCCCAGTTCCTCCCCCCTCCTCCAAGCCTAGGTCCCTGCACCTTGGTGAGAGAGGTCAGCATGTCTTGGGAGCGAAGCTGCAGCAGGTTTCCCAGGAATGGGAGGGGCCTGGGGCCTGGGGGCAACCGGCCCTTGCCCCTTGAACTGAGAATCAGGAACAGACTGGTGAGAGCCAGGAGCCCGAGCAAGATGGCTATGCTCAGACTGTCCATGGTGAAAGCAGCCGCAGGTATCTGGGGGGCAGAGTGGGAAAGGGCAGGACTGGGAAGGGAGCGGGATCCCTTCACTCCGCGTCTCCTGGGACTTGCCTTCCCCAGACCTTAGAAGTGAGGGCAGATGAAGAGAAGAGAGGAGACAGGGCCAGGGAAAGGCCAGGGAATGAGGGAAGAGCAATGAGGAGGAGGGGAGGGAGAGAGAGAGGACACACACGACACAGGCAGACCACAGAGGCAGAGACAGTCAGGATACAGAGAGATCGACAGTAAGAGAGACAGCAACAGAACAGAGACAGAAAGAGAGACACGTGGAGATAATGAGGGATACGGAAAAACCAAGTGAGCTATCTTTTTTTTTTCCCTTTAATTTTTATTTATTTATTTATTTGTCAGAGAGAGAGAGAGAGGCGGGTTGGGGCGGGGGAGAACACAAGCAGGCAGAGCTACAGGCAGAGGCAGAGGGAGAAGCAGGCTCCCCACTGAGCAAGGAGCCCGACGCGGAACTCGATCCCTGGACCCTGGGATCATGACCCGAGCCGAAGGCAGCGGCTTAACCAACTGAGCCACCCAGGCGTCCCCCAAGTGAGCTACCTAAGTATCTATAAATGTCCGCCTATCACCTATCTATCTGTCTGTCAATCATCAGCTATCATAGACCAAATCTCACACAGGGACAGTGAGAAGAGATAGAGACACACAGGGCCAGAGACAGACAAATGAAGACACAGAACTAGAGAAAGGCAGAAGAGAGAGTTGGCGAGACAGAGAGACACATGCTTCCTGAGAGACATACAGATGAACACTGAACGAGAAAGGGCAGGAAAGAAAGAGCTAAACAGAGACTGAGGGAAAGGGAGAGTGACAGACACAAAGGAGGGATGCACAGAGACAGACACACAGACACACACATGGAACATTACACAGAGACATGCAGAGACAGAGACCAAGATAGACTGAGACAGAGAAGGGAGCAGAAGCAGAAGCAGAGGGAAAACAATCAGGGGTTCTGAGCCCAGGGGCTCAGTGCAGAGAGAGATGTCCCCTGCTGGGTAAACACCGGTACTAGCCGGTGCCCCGCCCCGCTCGGGGCTCTAAAACCTGGTCGAGAATGAACGAACACAGAGCCAAGAGAAAGCCCCAGGAAGACAAGCCCAGGGACCGTCGGAGGAGATGACAAGGGAGATCCCAGGCAGTCTAGGGACTGAAGGGAGATGAAGCCAGTGAGCCCTGTCCTGAGAGCCGTCCTCCTCTGTGACCTGCACCTGGCCCTTTACCTGCTGAACTTCCGGGCAGCAGAAGTGTGATCTGCTCCAGGTCAGTGGCCTGCAGCTCTGCGGATGCCTGGGGGGTGGGGGCTGCCCTTAAATCTTCTCTGCCCACACCCCCTGCCCCCCGCCCTGAGTTTTCCCAATGACTTTTAATCCTTTCTATTTGCTTGCTTTACCTTTCGGGTGGTGGCTCGGGGCTCGCAGCCAGCTGGAGCGATGCCTCCAGTGGTCACCACCCCTTGGGAGCCCCCCAGTGGCCTCTTTGAGGCTGACCCCAGCTCTCCTTACTGTGGTCATAGTGGCTATTTGCCCTGGAGGAGGACAAAACCTTTTCCATTCTTTTCTTTAAAGATTGTATTTATTTATTCGAGGGGGTGGGGTGGTGCGGGAGCGTGGAGAAAGGGAGAGAGAGAGAGAGGGAGTATCTGAGCAGGTTCCACCACCAGCGTGACCTTGATGCTGGCCTCCATCTCATGACCCTGAGATCATGACCTGAATCAAAATCAAGAGTTAGAGGCTTACCTGACTGAGCCATCCAGGCAGCCCAATTTTTTTCCTTTTTTTTTTTTTTTTTTTTGCCATTTGGGTCTGGTTTTGGGTCTGATCTGGGGTTTCGGGGCTCGGCAAAATGAGCCAGGGATTGGGGCAGGGTCTTTTTGGTGTTTGGGGCACTCACTCTGTTTCTCTGGGTTCAAGTTCACTTCTGCCCCTGACGGTTCATGTGACCCCAGGCAAGGTCCTTTCTGTTCTGAGCTGGAGTTCTCCCATTCTCTGTCTCTTGCGGTTTGTCTCTGAAATTCTGTGTGTCTCACTTTGCTTCCGCCTCTGGATCTTTTGGTCTCTATGTCTCTGTCTCTCTTGTTCTCTCACCCTCTGCCTTTCTGGGTCTCTAACTTCTGTTCTGTCTCTAATTCTCACTGTGCTTTTTCTCTTTCTTTCTGGTTCCCTCTCCCTGTAAGTCTTTCTCAGACACCGTCTCTTCCTGGCTCTCTGGGACTCTTTCTCTTTCTATCTCGCACGCCTCCATGAGTCACACTTCAGTGGGCAGGACTTGAAGTGGGCTGAGGTTGAGGGAGAATTTGGGGAAAGTGGAAAACGGACTTCAGATTAGAGTTTTTTTTTTTTAAGATTTTATTTTATTTTAGAGAGAGAGAGAGAGCAGAGAGAATGTGAGTGGGGCAGGGAGGGGTAGAGGGAAAGGGAGAAAAAGAATCCCAAGCAGGCGCCACACTCAGTGTGGAGCCTGATGTGGGGCTCAATCTCACGACCCTGAGATCATGATCTGAGCCAAAATCAAGAGTCCGACGCTTACGTGACTGAACCACCCAGGTGCCCCAAAAGATTTTATTTTTAAGTAATCTCTATACTCAGTGTGGGACTCAAACTCATAACCCTGAAGTCAAGAGTCTCATGCTCTCCTGATCAAGCCAGCCAGCACCCCTGGATCTCAGATCTGAATGACTCCCCTGCTGCCTTCTGCCTGCACAGCCTTCCCCCTGCTCTGCTCAGCCCCACCAGCTCTGTCCGCTCCGGGTTCCTGCCCCAGACACTGGCCAGGTCAGAAGGATAGGTTGTAAAAGTCTGGATATAGGCTAGGACTTCAGTCCTAGGAGTTAGGGTAGGGGAGAGAGCCTGGGAGGTCAAGGGTTTGGGAGGCTAGGTGGAAGCGTGGGTGCCCCCACAGGTCCATGGGTATGCACCGTGTCCCTCTTTCCCATGGAGGTGAGAGAGGAAGTGCTTGAAGGTCTAGGGGAACTTGACACTCCAGGTCCCAGGCACGTGGTAGGATGGAGGTGGGGCCCAAGCTCTTGTTTAAGTCCCAGAGAGACTGGTTAGGTTGGGACCTGGAAGAGGGGTGAAGGCTTGATTATGGGATTAGATAGCTCCAGTTTCCCTGGTGTCTATTCCTACTTCTGGGGGAGGGGCAGGACTGAACCCATCTGAAGACTGTAAGTTACTTTTCCCTGACCCTAGAACTGGGTTGAGAGGGTCCTGATGGGACTGCCTCACTGAGGAACCTGGCATTCATGACAAACTTTTTTTTTAAAGATTTTATTTATTTATTTGACAGACAGAGATCACAAGTAGGCAGAGAGGTAGGCAGAGAGAGAGGGGAGGAAGCATTCTCCCCGCTGAGCAGGGAGCCCAATTCGGGGCTCCATCCCAGGACCCTGAGATCATGACCTGAGCCGAAGGCAGAGGCTTTAACCCTCTGAGCCACCCAGGCGCCCCATGAGAAGCAGTTTTAAGGGGCTTTGAGTTCTTCTTGTAGTCAGACTTGCTCTCCTGCTAGAGAGAAAATATGGGGTAGAGAGGGCTGTGCTGTAGGGTTTCTCAACCTTGGTACTATTGACATTTGGGCTGGATAATTCTTTGTGTGTGTGTGTGGGGGGGCTATCCTGTGCATGGTAGGATATTTAGCCGTATGTCTGGTCTCTAACCTCTATCCGATGCCTAAACTGAAATTAGGGGTTGACTTAGATGCAAGCTGGATGGTTCTAAGAGGTTCCAGGAGTGGCCTCGCTTTTTGCCTATAAGCCATTCTACCATGAAGGGGGCTCAGGGCAAGGTTACAAAGGAGTGGTCCATAATTACGACACCAAAGAGCTGTGGTTTAGGGTGATTAATGAGGGAAATGATGTTAAAGAGTTTCAGAAGCCCCTTTTATTATCTGACTAAAAGCTCTCCTGCAGTGGAAAGATACCAAGGAAGATTAAAAATGGCAGGTTAGCTGAAGAGTCTTTTAAAAAATTACAGATTTTGAAATACATTCTGAAGTTCAGAGAAGTTGCTTACCCTTCACCTAGGTTTCTCGCGTGAGAACATATTGCAAAATCTTGGAATGATGAGCCAAACTAAGAAATCAGCATTGGTACAATACTACGGACTAGAGACTTCATTTAGGTTTATCCGTTCTTCCATGAATGTCCTTTTCCATTACAAGATGCCATCTAGAATCTCAGTTGTTTAGTATTTGTGTCTTCTGAGGCTCCTCCAAATTATGATTATCTATGAATTCCCCACTGTATATTCTTAGAATGGATATTTTTATTTTATTTTATTTTTAAAAGATCTTATTTATTTGACAGGCAGAGATCACAAGTAGGCAGAGAGGCAGGAAGAGAGGAGGAACCAGGCTCCCTGCTGAGCAGAGATCCCAATGTGGGGCTTGATCTCAGGACCCTGGGATCATGACCCAAGCTGAAGGCAGAGGCTTTAACCCACTGAGCCACCCAGGCACACCTAGAATGGATATTTTTTAAAAAATCTATTTATTTAAGTAATCTCTATACCCAATGTGGGGCTCTTGTACTCATGACCCCGAGATCAAGAGTCACAGGCTACAACTCCCCTCCCGCAACTGAGCCAGACAGGAAAGTTTTAGAATGCAGATTTAAAAAAAAATTGTTCTGGGGTGCCTGGGTGCCTCATTCCATTAAGCGTCCAACTCTTTTTCTTTCTTTTTTTTTTTTTAAGTGTCCAACTCTTGATCTCAGCCCATGTCTTGATTTCAGGGTCATGGGTTCAAGCCCCTGTTGAAATTTTTGTTTCACATGGTTTTAGAAGAGAACTTTGAGTCAACCAAGCGTTTATCTTATAACCAAATCCTCCCAACTTCCTTTGAAAATCCAGAGCTGTGTCCTTTGGGGGCCCTCCATCCCCACTCCATAACACACAGCATTCCGTATGGATGACATATTGATGGCATTCATGTCAATTCCTCAACTTTTCATGACCCTGAAACTTCAAAAATGCGCCAGTCAATTAATTTGCTGAACGCGCCACCCATTCTTTCAGGAAGAGCTTGGGGAGATGTTGGGCAGCCTCAAATCTACAAAGTCATGAACTGGAGAGAAAGGAGACTGAAGGGCAGACAGAGGAGGGGTAAAAAACTGGATGGAAAGTTTCAGTAGGAAAAGTTTTTGCAACTGCTTGGCATGGGCACTGATCAGCCTTTGATAGTAGGTACGACTGTGCCAGAACCTAGTGGGTGATTGTCAGTGTTAGAGCTGCTGATTTTTTAAAAAAGATTTTATTTATTTATTTGACAGACAAGTAGGCAGAGAGAGAGGGAGAGGAGGAAGCAGGCTCCCTGCTGAGCAGAGAGCCCGATGCAGGGCTAGGTCCCAGGACCCTGGGATCATGACTGAGGGCAGAGGCTTTAACCCACTGAGCCACCCAGCCGCCCCAGAGCTGCTGATTTTTTTAAACAGATTTTATTTATTTATTTATTTTACAGAGAGAGAGAGAGAGAGAGCACAAGCAGGGGGAATGGCAGAGGGAGAGGGAGAAGCAGATTCCCTGCTGAGCAGGGAGCCCAATGTGGGGCTTGATCCCAGGACCCTGGGATCATGACCGGAGTTGAAGGCAGAGACTTAACAGACTGAGCCACCCAGGCGTCCCTAGAGCTGCTGATTGATTAAACGAATGAAATGAGTTTCCTGTCACATGCTTTCTAAGCACCTTTAGCTTGGAGGTTAAGGAATAGAGAGAGTTTGGGGAGAGATGTCCTGGCATAGGCGTCATCACCCCATGGTGGAAAGGAACTCCTTATAGGCCCCAAGCTTCTCTGGACAGTTGATGAGACCTTTTTCCAGAACCTCTCATGTGGACAGCACCATTCAGTGTTGGAAACCCAGTGGGCTGCTCTGCACAGAAGCCATACTGGATGCCATTTTGGGGGGAGTGAGGATGGGGGTCAGCAAAGGACATAGCTCTGGATTTTCACAGGAATCAGAAGGTGGGAGGATGTGGTTATGAGATAAGACTTATCTAATATCAGGTGAAACAAGATTTTTCTTTATTTTTAAAAAATATTTTTTTTATTTATTTGACACAGAGAGAGAGATCACAAGCAAGCAAAGAGGCAGGCAGAGAGAGAGGAGGAAGCAGGCTCCCCGTTGAGCAGAGAGCCCGACTTGGGGCTCGATCCCAGGACCGCGGTCCATGACCCGAGCCAAAGGCAGAGGCTTAACCCACTGAGCCACCCAGGCGTCCTGAAACAAGATTTTTAAAATACTTACATTCTAAGAATATACAGTGGTGAAAAGATAGTCTCTTCCATAAATGGTGTTGGGAATACTGGAGAGCTACATGCAAAAGAATGAAACTGGACCACTTTCTAAAACCATACACAAAAATAAATTCGAAATGGATTAAGACCCCAACTTAAGACCCCAAATCATAAAACTCCTAGAAGGAAACATAGGCAGTAATCCTTCTCTTTTTTTAAAAAATTTATTTGACAGAGAGAGAGAGATCACAAGTAGGCAGAGCAGCAGGCAGAGAGAGAAGTGGAAGCAGGATCGCCGCTGAGCAGAGAGCCCGATACGGGGCTTGATCCCAGGACCCTGAGATCATGACCTGAGCGGAAGGCAGACGCTGAACCCACCAAGGCACCCATGCACCCCAGGCAGTAATCTCTTTGATATCTGCTTTAACAATATTTTTCTAGGTATGTCTCCTAAGACAAAGGCAACAAAAGCCAAAATAAATTATTGAGATTATATCAAAATAAAAAGCTTTTGCACAGTGAAGAAAACCAACAAAACAACAAAGAAAATCAACAAAGCAAAAAGGCAACCTACTGTATAGGAAAAGATATTTGCAAATTATATATCTGATAAGGGGTTAATATCCAAAGTATACAAAGTACTTATACAACTGAACACCAAAAAAGCCAACAATCTGATAAAAAATGGACAGAGAACCAGAACAGACATATCTCCAAAGAAAACATCCAGGTGGCCAACAGACCCATGAAAAGATGCTCAACATCATTCATCATCAGGGAAATGCAAATCAAAACCACAACGAGGGGGGCCTGACTGGCTCAGTTGGAAGAACATGTGAGTCTTCCTCTCAGGGTCATGAGTTCGAGCCCCATGTTGGGTGTAGAGATTACTTAAATAAATAAAACACAAAACAAAACAAAAGCAAAAACAGACCCATAAACACAGGGAAGGGATTGTTCCCAGAGCAGGGAGGGGGAAGGGTAAATGAGTGAAGAGGAATTGGAGGTACAGCCTTCCAGGTATAAGTCATGGGGTTGAAAGGTACAGCAGGGGCAGTAAGTAGAGTCACGATAGCATAAAAACATGGTGTATTCACCACTCTGTGGTGCCCCTGAACTAATGTCACATTGTGTGCCAACTATATTTCCATTAAAAAAAAATAATCTGCATGCTGGGTTTAGCTCCACAGACTGCCATCTCCCTTCTTCAAACTCATCTGCGTGGCTCACTCCTTCGTTCAGATCGATCATCAAATTCTCCTCACAGAAGCCTTTCTGATCAGCTTATGGGAAACAGGCACCTCCATCCCTCTGCGGCCATGAATTGTTGTATCTTCTTGAGGCGCCCGCTGCTACCTGATGTCAGGATATATGTGTGTTTGTCTGTATACAGCCTCTGCCCTCTTGGAAAGTAACAAGAGGGCAGTACCTGAGCTGTCAGCTTGCAGCTGTGTCCATGGGGCTTGGCTCATAGTAGGTGCTCAAGGAATGTTGAGTGAACCAACAGACGTGATAGAGGCATGGACTCTGGAGTCAGACAGACCTGGGCATGAATCCCGGCTCTGCCTCGTCCCTTCCGTGTGTCCTGGATCCGTGAGCCACAGTACCTCCTCTAACGAGTGAGGGTATGGGTCTCTCTGCACCATCGGGGTGTTGAGAGAGCTCTGTGAACTCAAGCTTGCCACATACTTGGCAGAGCCCCTGATGGTATAAAAACCTGGTACCTGAGAACTAACTGTTCTTAATGTCCTTCCTGGAGCTCCCAAAGCCCAGGTAAAGGTGCACGGATATCTTCTTCCCAGGTGAGGCGCTGATGAAAGGAAGTGGGGGGAGAACCTCAAACAAGAGTTTGGGGTGGTTTGCGGGCGGTGTCAGCTTTCAGCTGGGTTGTGCCCCGGGCCTGACCCTTCCCTGAGTTTGTGGCAGGGGGAGGGCAGGGGCAGCGATGGAGCAAAATGAAACCTCCTGTACTTGGTAGTACTCCATCCAGCTCTGAGAGCCCGCTGCCAACCCGGAAGAGGTTAAGAAGGGGTTTGCATCTTTGCATTCTAGAACCCGAGAATCCCAAGCCCTCTCTATTAACATGAGTATCTGGATTCCTGCAGAAAAAGAGGAAATTGCTCCTACTTCCCCCAAATCCTTCACTTGACTATTTCCTATCCGTCTGCATGGTGGAACGCTTGGTGGTACTCTCTCCCCCTCCTCTGTTTCTGGGCACAAGGACCTCCCTGCAGAAAAGAACAGTCACACCCACCCAGAGCCTTCTGCATTCCAACCCTGGGGACTCACAGACACTGCCCTTCATTATCCCTTCAGCCTCTCTCTGGCAAGCAAAGGGTAAAGGGCAGTAGGAACGTGGCTTCCTTATTCAGTCCTAGACCTGGAGAATTGACCTGGGGCTCGAAGCAGAGATGGGGGAGCTGAGGAAGTAAAGACAGACTTAAGGAACTGCGGATTTGAGTGGAGCAGAAGGGGGTGAATCCTCTGTCCTCCCGAAAGCACATCAATGCAGACAAGAACACAGCATTAACCAGTTCCCCTAGAAAGAGCAATTAGGGGAGAAAAGGCCAAGGAGAAGCACGTGGAAGAAGGTTACAGGCAGAATCAGACAACCACAGATATTGCAGGGATAGCTAACGCGGGGGAAAACACTTCAAGGACTTCGAGGAGGGGCTGGCTCTATAAGGAGAAAACACCAAGAAGCTGCAAGCCCCAGAACTCCGGAGACAAGCTGGCTGGGAACAAGGGGCAAGAGTCAGAGAGGCACAGCTGGAAGGCTCTGGGAGGGGAGTTCTCACATGGCATGGGGTGTGGGGGGCAGGCGAAGACATACTCCCCAGGGGGCGGAAGATCTCAGAGGAGAGAGTGACAGAGAGAGTAGGTCGGGAGGACTGTCCTATTGTCTGCTGGGCTGTTGGTGGCTGCCAGCCAGCTGAGAGGGGGCACCTGCTCTCAGCCCCCAGTCCCCTCCCAGCCCAAATCTCTTGCTGGTGGCCTGGGGGCGGTCGGTATTTGAGTGTAGGTGACGGTAGGTATTAAAGGGCGTTGAATGCCCTTTGAGTGTAGGGGGCGGTAGGTATTACAGGGCATTGAATGCCAGGCTGAGGAACTCAGACTTTGTTTCCTAGGTCCTGGAACACAGTTGCTGAGTGATGAGTCCCACTGCACACAGTGGTTCACTCGGTTTACTAAAGAGGAGCTTAAGGACCTCCTGGGTGAGGGCTGAGGCAGAGACCTTCAGACCGTCCGTGATCTGAGGAGGAAGGAGATGAGCTTACCAGGTAAGAACTGAGTGGTACCACTGGGACAGTCACTCCGCCTGAACTGGTCTCCGTGATAGATTACAGTGTCACTTTCCACCTGTATTACCGTATATCCTGCCTCTAATCTGTCCTCACCTTCTCCGTGGAGTCAGAGCGAGCTTTTTCAGTATCACCAGGTCTTTAGTTCATTCATTAACTGAATCAACAAATATTAATTGAACACCAACTAAGCTTAGGCACTGGAGGTAGAGCAAAGAATAAAGCAGACGAACACGCCCTACTCTCACAGAGTTAGCATTTTGGCTGGGTTACCTCCCGAGCACTGCTGTATTTCTCTAGGGTCGATGGGTAGAGCTGGGGTTGTTGGCTTGGACTTGGCACTGCGAAATCGAGCTAGCTTATACTCTCACCGACAATATATAAAGAAAGATCCCTGTGTTGTCATTCAATCCTCGATCCCGTGAGTTATAACATTTTGCTAATCCAATGAGTGTGAAATTCTATCTTGGCGTTCATTTACTTTTCTCCCATTGGCTGGATGCTGAGTTGAGCGTGTGTGTTGGCCATTAAGTTTCCTGCGCTGAAGACTGTCTCTGAATTTTTTTTTTTAAAGATTTTATTTTATTTATTTATTTGACAGATCGCAAGTAGGCAGAGAGGCAGGCAGAGAGAGAGGCGGAAGCAGGCTCCCCGCTGAGCAGAGAGCCCAATGCAGGGCTCCATCCCAGGACCCTGGAATCATGATCTGAGCCGAAGGCAGAGGCTTTAACCCACTGAGCACTCAGGTGCCCCTGAATCTTTTTTTAAAAATTGGTTTAGGGATGCCTGGGTGGCTCAGTTGGTTAAGCGGCTGCCTTCGGCTCAGGTCATGATCCCAGCGTCCTGGGATCGAGTCCCACATCGGGCTCCTTGCTCAGCAGGGAGCCTGCTTCTCCCTCTGCCTCTGTCTGCCACTCTGTCTGCCTGTGCTCTCTCTCTCTCTCTGACAAAAAAAAAAAATCTTTAAAAAAATTGGTTTATAAGAGTTTGTTTAGTCTGATCCCTAATTCTTGGTTGGAAGGCCCCAGCCCCTTTGGAGGTCTCAGCCCCTGGCTGGGTCAGGCCCTCCTCTTACTTTATGATTAACCTCAAGATCAATGGATTTGGTACTCTAATTACATCTGGAAAATTCCTTTTGTCACATAATGTAACATAGTCGTGGGAGTGACATTCTATCCTATTCACACGTCCCACCCACACTCAAGGGAAGCAGATTATATGAAGGTGTTGGTCCTTGCGGGATCATTTTTAGAATTCTGCTTACCACACTTATTCCAAGAAGTTAAACCATTTTTTTCTTCTTAAAGGGGTAGCATTTGATTTCACAGATTCTCTCTACTGTTCTTGTTGTTTTAATGCTTTATTCATTGCTGTTATTATGTTTGCTATTTCTTTCCCCTTCCCTTTTAGAACATATTGCTCTGGGGGCGCCTGGGTGGCTCAGTGGGTTAAAGCCTCTGCCTTCAGCTCAGGTCATGATCTCAGGGTCCTGGGATCGAGCCCCACATCGGGCTCTCTGCTCAGTGGGGAGCCTGCTTCCTCCCCTCTCTCTGCCTGCCTCTCTGCCTACTTGTGATCTCTGTCTGCAAAGTCATGAACTGGAGAGAAAGGAGACTGAAGGGCAGACAGAGGAGGGGTAAAAAACTGGATGGAAAGTTTCAGTAGGAAAAGTTTTTGCAACTGCTTGGCATGGGCACTGATCAGCGTTTGATAGTAGGTACGACTGTGCCAGAACCTAGTGGGTGATTGTCATTGTTAGAGCTGCTGATTTTTTAAAAAAGATTTTATTTATTTATTTGACAGACAAGTAGGCAGAGAGGCAGGTGGGCAGGGTGGGGGGGAGAAGCAGGCTCCCTGTGGAGCAGAGAGCCCGATACGGGGCTCGATCCCAGAACCCTGAGATCATGACCTGAGCCGAAGGCAGAGGCTTTAACCCACTGAGCCACCCAGGCGCCCTGATCTTCTCTTTATTATTGATGATTTCTTTCTCTCTCTCATTCTCTTTCTTTCTGCATTGCAAACAGACTGTATTGTCTATGATATTATTTCCTCAACATTTATCAACATTTATGTCTTGGCCTGGTTTGTGGCTAATATTTATAAAACCTCACGTGGGATTGAAAGGAATGAGGATTGGGGCGCCTGGGTGGCTCAGTGGGTTAAAGCCTCTGCCTTCAGCTCAGGTCATGATCCCAGGGTCCCGGGATCGAGCCCCGCATCAGGCTCTCTGCTCAGCAGGGAGCCTGCTTCCTCCTCTCTCTCTGCCTGCCTCTCTGCCTACTTGTGATCTCTGTCTGTCAAATAAATAAATAAATAAAATCTTAAAAAAAAGAGAAAGGAATGAGGATTCACAAATGAAGAGTTTAGGGATCCTCAGTTGTTAATTCGATCAACCTAATATTCTTTTTCAAATATTCTATATCTTTATTAATTTTTTATCTGTTTGACTTATCAAGCTTACTGCCAGGGTAATTTAAAATCTTGTAATTTAGAGCTATATCGTCACGTGTCAGGATTTGTGTATTTTCTTGGTGCCGTGTTTCCTTTATCACAATGTTCCTGTTGTTCCTAATAATTTTGTTAAAATAAAAAACAAACGGAGACCAGCCTTGAAAACACCCTGACCAGACAAAACCAATGCAGTTATTAAAAACTAAGCATCATGTAGCTTATTTTGGAAGGTTAACTTAACCTGGGTCATTTCTTGCTTACGTTTCCGGAAATGATGTGCAAAACTTGACCTGTTTCCCGAGGTTGATATAAGATAAGAAAATCTTTATGGGCATCTGGGTGGTTCAGTCAGTTGAGCATCTGACTTCGGCTCAGTGTCCTGGGATCGAGTCCCACATTGGGCTCCCTGCTCAGGGAGCCGGGTGGCGGGGGTGCAGTTTCTGCTTTTCTCTCTCCCTCTGTCCCTCCCCCGACTTGTGCTCTTTCTCTCTCAAATAAATAAGTAAAATATTTTTTTAAAAAGATTTTATTTATTTATTTGAAAGACAGAGATCACAAGTAGGCACAGAGGCAGGCAGAGAGAGAGGAGGAAGCAGGCTCCCCACTGAACAGAGAGCCCGATGTGGGGCTCGATCCCAGGACCCTGAGACCATGACCTGAGCCACAGGCAGAGGCTTAACCCACTGAGCCACCCAGGCGCCCCTAAATAAATAAAATCTTTAAAAAAGAGAAAACTTTCAGTCGTCTAAGAAATCTCCGATATTATAACCAATCACCATGAGGAATAAACAGTCACTGCTTTCTCACTATATAAGCTGGTTTATAGAAGCAATAACACCCCTGAGCCTCATTCTATGTTTTAGTTTGGATGCTCTTGGTTTGCAAACTCTTTCTGGTGTGTGCACAATAAATTTCTACTAACTGGTACTTAAACAATTCATTGGTTTTACTTCTTTTATCTCTGCAGTTTTGACATTTCTTTTTGCCATAATGTCAACTTTAGACTGTAGAACCATAGCCATGCTTCTTTCTTTCAGGGAATGTTAGGCTGGTATGTCTTTTCCCATTCATTGATATTTATCCCTTCTGTGCCCTGTGAGATTTATTTATTTATTTTTATTTATTTTTTTAAACTTTTTAAAAAAAGATTTTAGTTATTTATTTGACAGAGATCACAAGTAGGCAGAGAGGCAGGCAGAGAGAGAGGAGGAAGCAGGCTCCCCACTGAGCAGGGAGCCCGATGTGGGGCTCGATCCAGGACCCTGAGATCATGACCTGAGCCGAAGGCAGAGGCTTAACCCACTGAGCCACCAGAAGCCCCAAGAGAAATTATTGAAGGTTTGTCTTAGAACATTTTTATTTTTAAGGGACTATGATTCTGTGTACAGTGATCATAATATTTCAAGTCTCTCGTAGTGAGACCGTGGTTCCCAGGTCTCATGAATCTTTGTGCTGTACCTCGAAGATTGTGTAAGTCACAGGTTTTCCAGCTTCTTCCCAAGAGACAGTGCACGTGGATGGTTAGAGTCTGAATAGGCATTGTTATTAGTGTGCTTGTTATGAAACAAGACACCGTGCATCTGGGGTTTCCTCATTACCCTCCCATCCCTCCCCCATGGAAAGCATCCGAAAATGGAACCTAAGCTGTTCACACAAATCCGAAAATGTTTGGAACTGGATAACTATGGTGTATTATGAAACACACAGGGCTCTGGAGGTTAAGTTACATCATACTTGACTTTTCTTTTGCTTGTGTGTAGAATGAGAAAGGGCAAGAAAGCATCAGAAAGATCTGATTCAAGTCTGGGTATGGCTACCTTTTAGCTATGTCATTGTGGCTATGTCGTTCAATGCCTTCAGACTCCATTTCCTCACCAGCAAAATGAGAATAATAGTCATTAGGAATCAAGGGCTCTAAAGCCATCAATTTGCCTGTCCCACCATGATACATTTTGCTATCCCAACTAGGTCTCCCCAGTATGGCACTCCTGCCATCTCAGAAACGTCCCACCCAAATTTGGTAAAATTCAACCCTTCCCCCATGCATGGAAACCATGGTGTCTTGGCAAATCATCCTTGCCACCATTTCCTCCCAGCCCTCATATGTATATTTCTTTCTACCACGACCAAATTTCATGGTGCTTTTTCTCTCAACCAGGACCTTAGCTGGTTTAGGTCATTTACGGGTGATTGGACCCAAAACTTTGTATCTGGATTATCTAAATCTTCAATAGCTTGATTGGTTTTGCAGTTGTTATAATTTTCTGCTAACGTTCCATAATCAGGTCTTCAGTCTCTGCTAGGGGTCACTAGCAAGCGAGCAACTGTTTCTCCAGGGAATAAATCTGCTAATTTCTCCTGGTGGATAAACTTTATGGATTGTCTCTGGTCCAAGGAGGAACCCAGCCTAGAGAGATAGTACAGGACAGTGGTAAAGAGTCTTGGTTTTGCATCTAGACGGCTTTGGTTCAAATACCCAATTCACCATGTTCTGCAAGTTTGAGCAAATCATTTCACCTGCTGAAGTCTTATCTTTTCTCTTTATAAAATGAATGTGAACTCCGTGGTGTGCTGGAATGGGCCAGTACAAGCTCATGGGAGCCACTGTGCATCTCTTCACAATTCCACTGGCTGGTGGCTTTATGTTGAGTTGATAGCTTGAAATCAGCTAGAAGTCAGAACATCCCACCCCGCCTGTGGAAAGCCCGCTGTTAGACACTTCCCAGAATTACTGCTGATACTGTCCCTTCCTTTCGAACTTGTTGTAAAGATGAACTATGGAACACCACGCAAGAAAAATGTTTATCACGTCTGCTGACATGCTCAGTAAACGTTAACCCTTATCAACCCTTATCTTTAGTATTATATGGTTAAGACAAAACAGTCACACAACAATTGGGTATTATTATTATCTGATTGCTATTTTTTAGGACAAGTATAGATGATATTTGAGTCTCAGGTCAAAGGGCTCTGGAGGAAGGAGCCTGAGCTGCTGAGACATGTTTGACCCAACAGATAACCGGTGTTGAGCCTGAATCCCTGAGATAGTGTGGTGCACAAGGGTAAGCAGCTTGAAGCCAGACTGCCCTGTGTGACTCAAGCAAGTTACTTAGCCCCTTTTCGCTTCATGTTATTATTTTCTTAATGTTTTCAAGATTCTTTTTTAAAGCTTTTATTTATTTAAGGCAGAGAGAGAGAGAGTGCATGAGCAGGGGTTAGGGGAAGAGAGGAAGAAGCAGGTTCCCCGCTGAGCAGAGAGCCCGATGCGGGACTCAATCCCAGGACCTCGGGATCATGACCGGAGCTGAAGGCAGATGCTTAAACTGACTGAGCCACGGAGATGCCTCCTGCTCCATCTTATTCATGTTATTGTACAATGAAGGTAATCACCACATCTCTGTTTGGGCATCATAAGGATTAAACATACTGAAAAGGCAGCACTTGACGGGAGGCGCTCAGAATGTGTTAATTGCTCTTATCCCTGTAGCCATGGGCAGTTTTCCAAGCCCTTGACCATCTGGTTTCCATTTTGACCTAAAAACGAGATGTCTGAGTGAGGAGGCAGAGGTCATCCCCATGCCCATTTCACAGAAGGGGAAACAGTGGCCAACTGTGGGAGTTAGGACAGTATAGGGTGTGGTGACTGGTCCTGGGCTAGAAGCCAGCACATCTGCCTCCCCCACTTTGAGGCAGCTCTGAACCTTCCAGCTAATGTCGTGAATTGAGATTTTCACTAAATGGGGAGTCACCGTTCAACTTTCTGGAGCTGGCCACGGCGACGGTTCGGTCAAAGATGAGCAGGGGGGCATAGCTGTCTCTGAGATGATTCAGCCCAGCACCTCTGCTGAAATCTGGTCACACCTGCTTTCTCTGTTAGCTCTGCTATTATAGGATTAATTGTTCCTCCCTCTCCCCATCCATCCTCTCCTGCCTGCCGACTAGTCAGCCAATCACATATCCTTCTCTGGGATGAACCTCGGGGTTTACAGAATCAAGCCAAAGATAGCCACCTCCTTCAATATAAGAAGTGGTGGGAAGGATTTTTGATGGGCATTGTAAAGAAATACCAACTTCTTCAGAGAGAGACCTGCCATTCTAGGGGAACTTCTGATGGAGTCTCTAGATATGAGTGATGCTAAGGTTTAAAGAGCCGGTGATTCTCAGGTTCTTACTCTACAGCTCTGGTTCTGTGTATCAAGTCATGGCTCGTTAGGGAGAATGAGGAAGAGAAGTTGTTTGCGTCTAGGTGTCTTCATGGTCATACCTGTTCATGTTAGAACAGATTCCAGTCAGAGTTGAATTATCCCTCATCCCTGGGAGAGGTGTAGGACAGGGATAAACAAAACCTCCCCAGAAGCCCTGGGTCAGGACTCTTTGGTTGCAAGTGGTAGAGACTCCCTTCAGACTGACCTTAGCAAAAATGGTGACTTGTTAACTCACCCTGAGTCTGGATTCAGGAGTTCTGAGAGATGACTGAATCTTTTGGATCTAGTGGTCGATGTATGACTTTGTTCTCTTCTAGGGCTTCCCCAAGTGCTTGTAGGATGGTCTTATACAGTCTTAGGCCTACCTTGTCTTTGGCAGATTCTATTCCTTCCCTACTAGCCCTTACCCAATGGGCAGATCCTATTTCTTGCCCTTCTACTTCAGGCTTGCCCACTTAACTTGCTTTGGGGAGCAAACTGTAAGTGAAAATGAGTTGGTAAGCGTAAACGTTAAGGATCATCTCATTGCTTTGCTATTTTTCTTCCCTCACATGGTACTGGCCTGTCCCAGGTAGGTGCTTCCTCTTCAGTTGGTCCAGCGAATAAAGAGGACATGAAGGAAATCCATAGCATGACTTTCCATAGAAATCCAAGCATGACTTTGTGTGAGTGCTGTACCCTTGTTGAATTATCGGTGTTGTCTAACTTAGTCTAAGCTGACTAAATACGTTGTATTTATGGTTCTAGTTTTTAAAGAAGGGGCAACTCTTTCCCCAGAAGCTCAAGCAAAAGTTTCAGGAAGAAATCCGAGTGGTCATGTGACCATCTCTTAGGAAATCTTGGTGGTGGCAGGGAGTGGGGGACTGTGATTGGTCACACCTGCACCATGATCCCACCCCCATGTTCTCCAACCCAGACCACACAGGAACTTGAGCAAGTTTCCAGTGGAATGGGGGAGGCATAGTTCTCAAAGGAAGGGATGTTGATAAGGGATAAAATGTGTTTAATGCAGATCTCTTCTTCGGTGGAGAGCTGGTCTGTGGGTTAGGATGAGATAAATTTGCTCAGGGATCAAGGGACCTGCAAGGATGTTCTAACCTTTCCCCTTTTGAAGCTCATTTTTCTTTCTTTCTTTCTATCTTTTTAGAAAAGATTTTATTTATTCATTTGTCAGAGAGAGAGAGAGCAAGCACAAGCGCACACAAGCAGGGGGAGAAGCAGGCTCCCCACTGAGCAAGACTAACACAGGGCTTGATCCCAGGACCCCAGGATCATAACCTGAGCCGAAGACAGACGCTTAACCAACTGAGCCAACCATGTGCCCCAAAGCTCATTTTTCTTAGAACCCCTCTTATAGGTTGGAATGTATCTGGTTTAAGTCTGATGCCATAAAAAGACTCCAAGGACCCCAGCGGGACTCTCACTTTGAGGGCAGGAGGACCTGTAGTAGGTCACCTTGCATCCGTGTTGATGGAAAAGGAACTGGTCCAGGCAGAGTGCCAGGTGGAACCAGAAGAGCCTCTATCTTCACTCATCAGGACTTTGGAACCACCTCTGAACATGTGACATGAAGCAGAAGAGCCATAACCCTAAAAGCTCATTTTTGGGATTGTATATTTATGTTGCCTGTCAAGAGAGACGGCCCAACAACGTAGTTAAGGGCATAGCTCTGAGATCAAGCTGTCTGGGCTCAAATCCCAGGTCTGCCTCTTGTTCTCTACTCTTTCTTGGGCAAATGACTCAGGTTAGCTGGGATGTGGTTTAATTATCTGTAAGATGGATGTAATAGTCGTATCTGCTTCAAAGGATTGTTGAGAGGATTAAGTGAGTCACTGAATGTGAAGCCCTTCAAACAGAACCTAAAGACGATCAGAACACTATGACCATTGCTTGTGACTATGTGAACTCCACTAAGGGGCTCCCCTCCTGCCCCCTCCCAACCAACCCAGGTTCTCTTGGGCTGCTGGCCTAATCATTTCTCCTTCCTTCATTTGGAAAGACACATACCCTCTGCCCAGGTTTGTTAACTTACTCTGTTTGAACAAGTAACACACTCACTTGCTTCTAAATGCAAAAGCTGTAAATCGATAGAGAGTGAAATTGGCTTGCGCCAGCCTATCCTCCTACCTTTAACTCCCTTCAGCCAAGGGAAACCACTTTAAATTTTTTTTTAATTTTTTAAAAGATTTTGTTTATTTATTTGACAGATAGAGATCACAAGTAGGCAGAGAGACAGGCAGAGAGAGAGAGAGAGAGAGGGAAACAGGCTTCCCGCCGAGCAGAGAGCCTGATTCGGGGCTCCATCCCAGGACCCTGGGATCATGACCTTAGCTGAAGGCAGAGGCTTTACCCCACTGAGCCACCCAGGTGCCCCAAATTTTTATTGATTTATTTGAAGTAGGTTCTGTGCCCAACTTACCATCCTGAGATCAGAGTTGCACGCTCTACTAACGGAGCCAGCCACGTGCTCCCTAAGGAAGCTACTTTATTATTATTGTTATTATTTTACTGTTTAAAAATATTTTATTTATTTGACAGAGAGAGAAAGAGAGAACACTAGCAGAGGGAGCAGTAGAGGGAGAGGGAAAAGCAGGCTCCCCACTGAGCATGGAGCCCGATGCAGGGCTCGATCCCAGGACCCAGAGATCATGACCTGAGCTGAAAGCAGCTGCTGAACGACTGAGCAACCCAGGCGGCCCAGGAAGCTACTTTAAACAAACTATCATTCTTGTATATATCCTGCTATTTCCTGTTCAATTTTTTGCCTTTTTTTTCTTTGATAATTATAAATTCCATGTAGTAATGGGCACAGATATTGAAGGAATGGGCTTGAGGAATTTCTACATTTGTATCTGATACTTTGGAAGACTCTTCTGTGTCCCATCTAGTCATTTTTACCCGGAAGCAATGACTGTCTCGACCTTCACAAATTTGTGTTGGCCAGTTTTGAAATTCACATATATGGAATCACAGCGTGGGAATGTTTTCTTTTAGTTCCTGGGTTTTTTCACATGTGATAATTACTCAGTAGCTATTATTTACTAACCCACTCTAAAGCCGCTGGGCATTTGGGTGTTTCCAGTGTTCTGCTGTTTTGACCAACGCTGTTGTGAACATTCTAGTACTTAGGTTTTTGTGGGACGTGTGCACTCAACACTCCTAGATATACACCCCGGTGTTGCTGCCTCATTGATGAATAATGTGTTTCGTTTTAGTAAACTGCCAGTTTCCTAAAGGGATTGTTTGAATGTACATTCCCAACAGCAAGGTATGAAACTTCTTTAAAAAAAAAAAAAAAAAAGATTGGGGCGCCTGGGTGGCTCAGTGGGTTAAAGCCTCTGCCTTCGGCTCAGGTCATGATCTCCGGGTCCTGGGATCGAGCCCCGCATCGGGCTCTCTGCTCAGCGGGGAGCCTGCTTCCTCCTCTCTCTCTGCCTGCCTCTCTGCCTACTTGTGATCTCTGTCTGTCAAATGAATAAATAAAATATTTTAAAAAAAGATTGTATTTATTTATTTGAGAGAGAGAGAGCGAGAGAGAGGAAGAGCACAATTAGGGGCGGGGAGAGAGGGGGCAGCAGACACCGGATGAGCAAGGAGCTGGACACAGGGCTCGACCCCAGGACCCTGAGATCATGACCTGATCTGAAGGCAGACTGCTTAACCTAATGAGTCACCCAGGTGCCCTCCTTTTTAAAAGATTTTATTCTGAGTTGATAGCTATGATTTTCAAGATTTTCAACCATTAAGAGTCAAAAAGTCCCCAGAGCACTTCTAGAGTATGACTCTCCACCCTCTTATGAAACCTTTCCTTTTTGGAGTCTTTCTCTTTTGTCCCTGTCTTCTGAAAAATGTTCTCCCTCTCTTTCCTCCATGACCTGCCCTGCTCCTGCAAGAAGGCACACCGGTGGGCATGCGCTGTCCCAACCAGACAGAAAGAACCTTGACTTTCTTCTGCTC
>PISX010012607.1:0-60059 GCA_004024625.1 Mellivora capensis
GTATATGCTCCTTGATCTTAGGGAGTGGCAACAAATCACCCAAAGCAGAATTTGAGGTTGAGAGTCTTCACTGGTATTTTCGTTGATTAGAAATGTCCCTCTGGGGGCACCTGGGTGGCTCAGTCGGTTAAGCGTCTGCCTTTGGCTCATGTCAGGATCCTGGGGTCCTGGGATGGAGTCCCATGTTAGTCTCCTTCCTTGATGGGTGGGTCTGCTTCTCCCTCTGCCTGCTATTCCCCCTGCTTGTGTGCGCTCTCTCTCTCTCTTTCTGACAAATAAATAAATAAAAACTTTAAAAAAAAAAGTTCCCCTGTTTCCCTCAGAAATTATTATAATAGCCTCCTAATTGCTCTCCCTGCCCTGGGCCTTATTTCTACAATCATCTGTTTCTTCCAGAATCATCTTTTAAAAAGGTCAGTCAGACCACCTCATATCTTGCTTAAGTACTCTGCAGTATTCTTGAGATGAAATTCCAGTTTTCCAACATGTCACATGAAGCCTCTGGAATCTGGGTCCTGACTTCTTTTTTTGAGATTGACCTACCATTTGTACTCAATTTGGTACTTAATGCTCTGGCTCAAACCTTTAGTACTTGTCATTCTCCAAATTACTTCACATTCTCACCAAAATTCCTTCCTATGAATATCAGGCCCTTTGTCTAGAATGGGTTTTAATTCTAATTATTTTCATTCTTCAGCTGTTAATTATTCTTAAATACATGCTGAGTGCCTACTCTGTGTTAGAAACCATCTTCAGGGCTCACAGTGGTGAGGAAATGAAATACAGTTAATGTCTTATGAGCTTATATATAGTGAAGAAAACAGACATTAAATAAGAAATGCTCATCATTCCCTTGACAAGTACTCTTTGACCACAGAGGAGTGAACACTAGGATCCTCTTGACTGGAGCTGGTAGTTTCATGTTATAGAATAATCTTTGAAAGAGAAAGACCAAATATGTTAATTATGCTTGAATTTAATTAATTAATCAATTAATTATTTTAAGAAAGGAAAGAGAATGATCAAGAGCTACTGTATACATTGATGGTCCTTCCTAGGACCATCAATTCCTGCCTTCCTCTTTCTGTCAGGTATTTGTTTTAAATAAAATATATCATAGTATGGTTTTGCTCTAAATCTTAATTTCTACTCAGATTCTTTTTAAGAGACTCACTCACTCATTGCAGACCCCCAAACCTCTAACCCTCTTGGATTACCTGTCAGTTTCCCCACGCAGGGAGCTCTGTTTAATGCATTTTAGGAAGTAGACATCGAATAGAGTGTCTTATAGATGACAGGAGGTCAAAAAGCATTCTAGGATGAAGAGTTATAGACATACTTAAAAACGTGGTTGTTGGAAAAGATGAATCATTTGTAGAGATGTGAGTATCTTACCATAGCTGGAATATGGAGAGTTTGGGGATAGTGATGACTCCAAGAGGAAGCTGGAGTCAGGTCAAGAATATGTTAGCAGAAGTGTTTAAGAGAGGAAGATGACCTGAATCATGACACTGGATTATTTATATCTTCTATAGTCTCTGATGCATATCTATAAAACTCAAGCAACCAATAAACATGAATAAAAAATTAAATTGATACAAAATTAAAATTTTGTCATGTGAGAATAAACAGAACATGTAAACTGGTTTTAATGTTTGACTTTTTAAAAAAAATTTATTTATTTGTCAGAGAGAGAGGGAGAGAGAATGAGCGAGCACAGGCAGACAGAGTGGCAAGCAGAGGCAGAGGGAGAAGCAGGCTCCCTGCCGAGCAAGGAGCCGGATGTGGGACTCAATCCCAGGATGCTGGGATCATGACCTGAACCGAAGGCAGCCTCTTAACCAACTGAGCCACCCAGGCATCCCTAATGTTTGACTTTTAAGGTGAAAACCTTTTCCCTTCCACAAATTGGTTAGATAATGGAGTAGGGAAAGGCAGTAAGAAGGCATAGGATTTTCTCCTGTGATATATGATACTAGATTAAACAATTAGGATTTAAAATCTCTACAGAGCTCTATGCCATAAAACTAGAAAATATTTAGAACATTCCCTAATTTGGAGAGTACACTGCAGTTATATTTGTGAAATAGAAACAATATTTGCCTCTAGTCTAGCTGATAAGCATAGCAGAGATCAATGACTCCTAAAATAAATGTTCTTATCCATAATGCTTTTAATTTTTTAAAATATTATTTATATCACAGACTGGAATAGGCATAGGAATTTAATCATTACTGCCAAATGACTAAAGATAAGTATAAGAGACAAGTTATACATATAGACAAGGACTGGGTAATATTTAGGAGAAAACTAGTCCTAAAGAAGACAAAGTAACATTCTGTAAGAGTGCGCAGACATCAAAATCAACAAGCTCTGGATTAACTAGTATTTCATATATAGTGAGAAGGGGAAATGATCAACTAACCTTCTCCAAGAATTAAGAGCAAATGATAAGAAAAAAAAAGCTAACAGATCATGAGCTGTGAAATGTCCATGAATCAAGGTATTTAAAGAACCACAACAAAGCCTTTCGTGTAAGGAGAATAGTCACATATACTTTTGTACTGTCTTTGGCTGTACAATATAATGTCATTGCATGGTACATACAAATTAAAAACAATTCCAAATGTTTATATTAAGCTCTACTTATGACATTAAATGTGCGCTAATGCAATCCTCACAAACATTCTATAGGATTTGATTAATAGTGTCATTTTACACGTAAGAAAATTGAGGTGTAGATTAAGTAACTTGCCCCAAATCACACGGGTAGGAAGTGGTAAAAGTGGTACTCAGAGGAAGTACAGATCAGAGCTCAAACCATGGCCTTAGAAGGACCCTTTGGGGTGTGTGTGTGTGTGTGTGTGTGTGTAAAATCACCTCTAGGTGGAGAATTACAAAAGGGTAAATCAATTAAGCAAGTGTGGCCCTTCTGCCACACCTATTCTAAAAGTTTCTCCCCTTGGAAAAAATCTGTTTCTGAAAGGTTTCCCTTTTTGTGGACTGATAGGTTTTTTTGGTCTGGATCCATGGCTTGGCTGAAAAAATGCAGGGTTGGATTTTTACTCCCATTTATGCACCTTCAGACTGTAGGTAAAACCTGTACAATCCCACAGAGACCTGAGTTATAGCTCCTTAGTAATCATGCTTGCACCATAACAGTTAAACTATTTACCAGTAAGCAGCATCATGGGATTCCATCTGCCTCATATTTAATAGTTAATAAATCACATATCTTGTGGCTCTTCACTCCTAATTTTTGTTTTCAAATCCAGCCTCCAGCAGCTTCCCTTATGTCCATTTCTCTACTTCAGGCATTCAGTATCATTTGACTCATTCTCTGCTTAAATCTCATTAATGCCCCTGTTTATTAATAGGGTAAATCCCACATTCTATAGCAGAATGTGAAAAGTTCTTCCCATCCTCTCCTCGCCCCCATTTACAGGATCATTTGTCTTCGATATTGACATTCTTTATATACTCAGACTCTTTTATGCATTGTGCCCTTTCTCTCTGGAATGCTCATGCACATTTCATGAGCCCAATCGATGCCCCCTGGCTCCGTCTTCGAAGATACCTCCAATAGAGTTTAGTTCCTTCCTTGATGCTACCACAGGCCTTGTTGGAGAGTTTATTGTATGGGAAGGTTCTAACTTATATGCATGTCTCTTTCCTCCACCTGATTGTGAGTTGCTTGAACGCAGCAGATATATCCCATGCATCTTTGCATTCTTAGAAAACAGATGAAATCCTGGTTTGTTGTGCGCTCCCAGAAATTCTTACTGATTGATTCACATAATGGCTGTTTGTCTTATTTATAGCAAAGTCTATGTTTGTACACAAATATGGCACCTTGTCCAGAAATTGTAACTTATAAATTACCTAGAAATTAGCATGAAAAATTGAATGATAAATAAAAGAAGATAAGGAAGGGTGAATCAACAAGTCGGCGTTAGACTCCCAAAATAAGTGTTCTTTTGATTGTTATCATCACTCAACAGGTAATAATACTGAGGCCGATGTTAAATAACTTGCCCCAAGTCACACAGGTTTCACGTGGTAAAGGTGAGCGTGAACCCAGAGCTCCAACTTTTTTCAATGAACATAAAGTAAATGAAGGGACATAATAAAGACATTTAAAAAGGCAAGTCCAATGGGCTTATAGTATATGAAGGAGGAGGACATAGAAGTAAAAGAGAAAGAAGAAAAATTAATAATGCATGCTTATTCTGTAACAGCCATTTTAATTATGTCACCTCATTTACTGCTCATACCAACAGCACAAGGTAGAAATGATTTGTCTCCTTATTTTATAGCTAAGGCACAGAGAGGCAGAGAAGCAGGTCAAGTTCACATAACTAGTAAGTGATGGAGGAAAGAAGTGAGCCCAGAAAACACTACCCAATAAACTTCTCCCCTGCAACTCAAGTTTCAGCCACACAAACTGATCATCAGAAAGAACATTCCACACTTTACGTTTCCAATTATAGTTGAAATCCTCTGATCACAGTGCATAAACAAACTGTATTTCTTGAGATTCCATGTTATTTACATCTGTTATCTGAGGTAATTCATGTGCACTTTCCATCTCCTCTTCACTCCTCTACCCCTCCTTCATCGCATGGGGTGGGTAAGTTGAATTTTAAGCGTAACTCTTTTCCTTGGTGTAGAATAAGGGCCAATATTTACATCTTACTATTAAAATTGATGTTGCACTTGAAGAACTTACAACTTTTTAAGAAAATTCAAATCCCATTCATAAAACTAAGACCAAAAAATCCACAAATATTCATTAATCTATGTAATTGTACCTAGATATTGTACCCAAATATACCAGAGTTCTTATATATTAAAATGTATATGTATTATATGTAAACACCATATAAATGTAATATATAAAATATTCTATATGTACTATAAATATTATGTATAAAAATATATAAGAGAAGTTCTTTTTGGTATCAATCTCATACTTCTCTTAACTGTTGAACAGAATTACACAGTCCAGTATCCTTAATGTATCTTTCTTAGATCGGCTACATCAGCAACATCTGATGAATTTGTTACAAATGCAGATTTAGGATCCTCCCTAATATTCCTACTTTAGAATTTCTGGGGATGGAGAAAGGGAATTTGTGTTTTAGCAAGCCTTCCAGGTAATTCTTTTGCAGCTGAAAGTTTGAGAACTGCCACAGTCACCAGAATTTTATACTCATACAGGGCTACAAAAAAGCAGATATATTACTTGTTTGTAGAAAGATGGATAAATCAACTTTAAAGATACACTTAAGGATCATTACAAAGAAAATAAGAATTGGACAGATATGCACTTAACAAGAGACTGCCCGGGGCTCCTGGGTGGCTCAGCTGGTTAAGTGTCTTGGGATCAAGTCCCACATCAGACTCACTGCTCAGTGCAGTCTGCTTCTCCCTCTCTGCCTGCCACTCCCCGTGCTTTGTGTTCTCTCTCTGTCTGACAAATAAATACAATCTCTTAAAAAATTTTTAAAAATACAAAAAAACCCCTACCCATCTCCTACATTGGTGCATAACCTCCTTAGTTAAGGCAGTACCTTCTTTTCTCTTAAGATCATCAAGGGCATTAACCTCAATGCAGGTAGGGAAAATTACCAAATTATCATTCTATTCTTAAAATATAGCTTGCTGTCCATGAAATTGGTAGGTAATCCTCTTTCTGAATGTTTTGGTGAATGCTGGCAACATTTTAATTGAACAAATTCTAGATACTCTGGCTTTTCCAACTTTGGGTATTTTTGAACCTGACAGAGCTGAACACTGCACTAAGAGACTCAGGTGGCCATTTTAAGAATTAGATGAAATGAACATGAGTTCACATCCATGTTAGTATTTTTCTAGATCAGATCACTAAATTGCTTGAATCATTCATGTAAAGCCCAATTAGACACTCTTTATTTTTTACTAATACACCAATCACTTTGAAAGAAAAAATTTTAAAAAGAACGGAAAAGGAAATGGGGAAAAAGAAAGGTAGGAAGGAGATGATATTTTGGTTCAAAAAATATCCCCCAAAGTACAAAATAATCCAGATTGTCATTGCAGAACAAACATGTTTTACATAAATTCTGTGGTTTGGAAAAGACTGATATTGTACAAAATCTAGGGAAGTGATGGGTGTATGAGATTTCAGGCACTGTCATGTTGAATGGGATGAAGAGAAAGAAATTATATTCTGCTCTATTTATATCAAACTATATTAGTTTGAGCTGAAATAATTTCAATGCTTTGAAAGTAATATTTTGATCTATGTAATGTTATTGGTTAGTTGTAACTGATAAAAATAGATTTTGGTTGCCAAACTTTAAATAGTGTTTAAGGTAGAATTTCATTAGAAGCAGAAAAGATCAGAAGCGAGAGCAACTATGGTGAGTAATTTTGAAGCATCATTCAATTTAGATGCAATAAAATTGGGTGACAACTTCAAATTGTGACATTGTTTTATGACTATAAATTGGATATTATCTACGTATTTTATACCCATCTATCAATAAAGTGATGAGGAGGTGAATATTACATATACATAATGCTCTAAAGGTAACATTATCAGTAAAATTAATAGCAATCAAAGGTGTATAAGTACTTATCAGAACTTATGCTTTACCAACAATATAAACAATAGTTACCTTTACAAATGCAACAATTTTCAAAGAGATCGTTGCCAAATATAAGGAATTCATCACAAAATCCATTAGATTCCACCAATCATGGATGTAATCTTGAAGTCCACCATCCCACATTTGTTTAATTTCTCCCCATATAAAACCTGCAATTACAGAAAGATTCATCATAAGTGTGATTTTTCAATCAAATTACTAAAAATAGATATGCAACTTAAAAATTATAGAATCTCAGAGCTGCAAGAGACTATATTGTTTCACTACATGAAACATCTATTTTTAAAGACAGTAATATTCAGTCTCAGCCAGACTCTAAAACTTACAGGACAGTTTCCCTTTCTTTTATTCATTTGATACATTCATAAGAAGGTGCAATTTTGGAATCAACTGTAATTTCTCTGTAACTATATATATTTCTCACTTATAAACAAATACTTAAAGACACATTTCCTCCAAAAGTTGAGATGACTCAAGATTCATGAAAAAACAGTGTATCTGGTGAACATAACTGTCTTAATTACATAAAGCAGGATGCTTTGTTTTGCTTTTGTAACTGATTAACAACTTCAGGGATCTGATTTCAGTCCTGAACACAAAACAGTCATAACATGCATGATATTGTATTAGAAGACCTTATATCTAGCAATAGCTTTGAAACTACATCCAGAGAAAATAAAAATCCCTTCCCTTTATAATGGTCATATTTTTAATAGGAAATGTTTTAATTTTCAAATTCTAGGAAGTGCTTATGAAATATCACTATATATCATTCTATTTCCATAATCTTATTAAAATTTTATAAATCTAATTTTCAGACCCAATGATGAAAGAGAGAGATACTAAAGGGTGTAGAATCAGGAAATATTAAAAGGATAAATATGATTTAATAACTACATTAACATAAGCAAGTAAGATGACTCTATTAAGATACTAATAGTCTGGAGTGTCAAATGTGTAGCACAGTGTTTCATATCTGTCTTGCACTAAAAACCAGAAAAAATCAGGTTAACTATAAAATCATAACCTTTCATGGACCTATCAAAGAGATGGGAAACCAAAGAGCCTATACTTCAGTTTTCTCCAAAGAGAGCCTCAGGGTGAATATTAGCTCACCTGTGGCAGAGTGCAGGCATGAGAAACAAAGGCATCATATAAGAGTGTAAGAGGATTTCAGAAAAACTTCTAAACAAACTTCTAAAGGCTGAGTCTGAGCTAGCACAAGAGAATAGAGCCCCTGAGACAAGACAAGGGAGTTTCCAGCTCCTTGAGTGCTTTCTCATGGAGTACTCCTCTTCCTTAGGGAACACAACACATGAGCCCTATGGGAGAAGCAGGAAACAGTCCTGGGCCGAGGGTTGACACCAGTATCATTTGAGGTTTCTTACCACAGGGGGAAGGTCAGGAAAGTCTCCTCTGTTCATGACCTGCAAAGTGTCACTGCCCTTAAGTAGTAAAATACAGAGCACTGAGAACTTCCATCCCTAATGCCCAGGCATCTTCCTACCCAAGTCTGACCCCAGACCAGGACAGCAGAGGATCTCTCTGTTTTACATCACCAGGCCAACAAACACCAAGTGACAACTGTAAGCAGACAACCCCTGGAGGAGTGGCGAGAGCATGGAGAGAGAACCCCTCTGAGGCACAGGTGCACAGAGGAGGCCAAAAGGTGTGGGTGAAGCAGGAATTCTAAGAATTACCCTCTTTCCTACTTATCTTGGTCAGTTGAGGCCACTCTAGCTAAGTAACACAGAGCCCCCACTCTGTGATAATAATAAAACTTCATTTCTCATAGCTCTGAAGGCTGCAAGTTTATGATCACAATATCAACATGGTCAGGCTCTGGTGAGAACCCTTTTCCATACTGTAGATACTGACTTCTCTTTCTATCCTCACATGGCAGAAAGAGAGCAAGCTATCTCTTCTGGCCTCTTTGTATAAGGGCATTTATCTCATTCATGAGGACTCTGCCTTCATGACATAAGTTGCCTCCCAAAGGCCCCACCTCCAAATGCCATCACATTGGGGGTTAGGATTTCAATATATGAATTTGGAGGGGACACAGACATGCAGTCCATAACACCACCTGAAGCAGAGTATATGGTGCCCTGAAACTGACTGTAGCAATGAAACTCAAACCCGGCTCAGCTCCTGAAAATATTGCCTCAAATTCCTGCATGATGTTCTTGCGGAAGAAAATGGTGTGTCCATTTTCAGGCATCAATGCAATGTACTTCTGTCTGGCCTTCTGCACAGGTGGAATAAATTACCATCTCCAAATACACACATGCATGCACACTCTGATACATCATATTCAAAATGTTTTTAAAAAGGTAAAGAAAAAATATTGATGGCATCAGGAGTGGGAGTGGGGTGGAAATAAAAGACACGTGACATTCAAAGGAAGAAATTGAAGACTGACATCAAATTTGTTGTCTGAACTATGTAAGATAGGTGACATTATTACAGCATTGAAAGAAAAAAAAAGTCTACACAGAACTCTATACAAGGCATAAATAACTCTCATAATTGAGGATGATTCAAAGACATTTTTTCAGACAATCAAACACTCCGTTTACATGAGACCCATGTAAGAATTGTTGAAGGGACATATCTTAGGCAGAAGGCACATGATACTGAAAAAAAAATTAGGTTTATAAAAAGAAATGAAAATCTATATCCAGGATGGTTAAAAAGAAAATAAATGTAAAAGATATTTTTTCTTTTGGAATTGCTCTAACAGATAATTGCCTAAAGCAAAACCAGTAGCAAAGTATTGTGGTTTATAACATATATAGCATATGGAAAAGTAAAATGACAACATTAGTACAGAAGATGAGAGAGAGGAATTAGAAATATACTATCATAAATTCTTAGGTCACTTGTCAACAAAATAAATATTATTTGAAGTTATACTGAACAAAATCTTATATTGTAAACCCTAAGGCATTCTCTTAAAATATTTTTAAATGTAGGTAGGGGTGCCTGGGTGGCTCACTCAATTGAGCATGTGACTCTTGATCTCAGCTCAGGTCCTGATCTCAGGGTTGTGAGTTCAAGTCCCAAGTTGGGCTCCATGCTGGGCATGGAGCCTACTTGAAAAATATATTTTTATATTCAATGTATATAAAAGAGATAGGAAACCAACGAACCTATACTTCTAAGGAAAGCAGATTCCTCCAAAGTGAGCCTCAGGGCTCACTGTGGCAGATTGCAGATAAACACACACACGGACCCTCACACATATATATACACACACGTACATGTCTGTATGTATATACACATATTTAAATGTATAAAGAGCCAGAAATACAAATAAACATAAAATTATGAACAATATTCAATTTGACAACAGGCAGAAAAAAAAGGAAAATTGCAACAAAGAATGGATAGAGCCAGTAGGAAAAACAATAGCAATGGGGTAGATTTCAAATCCATCAATATTAATAATTACATTGAAGTGTATGGTCTTAAAAAAAGTATGGTCTAAACATACCAATTCAAAGACAGAGATGGTCATATAGGAAAATTCAAAACACAGCTATATTCCAATTCATCAACAGGTTAAAAATAAAAGAATAATAAAGACACTATGAAATACTAATCAAAAGAAAACTAAAAAAAAAGAAGGTGGATTGCTATATTAATATGACTAGATATATTTCAAAAGAAAGACTGTTATCAGGTAGGTAGAGGAAATTACTAACATAAGGGTGAAAAGGCCAACTCACTAAGAAGACAGAACAATTCTAAATATGAATGCAGCTAACAATACAACCTTCTTGCAGGATGCCATAATTAAAATTGAAACAACAAAGAGAGAAAGGTATAAGTATAGTAGATGGAGACCTTAGTATTCCTCTCTGTAGCATCTGTAGGCAGAAGTTTGGTAGGAATATTGAATTCTGAACAACCCTATCAACAACCTGACAGTGGTAGAATACACTATTTTTTCAAGTGCATGTATGTGTAGTATTCACCAAGAGAGACCATATCATGGCTATAAAACAAACCTTACCATATTTATACAAGTGGAAATCATACAAAATGTGTTCTATGACAATATAATAAACAACAAATCAATAGTGAAATGTATTTGGAAAATCCCCAAATATTTTGCAATCAAACAACATACTTCTAATAACCTTAGGTCAAAGAGGAATTTTCAGATTTTTAGAAAATATTTTGAAATGATTAAAAAATGAAAATACATCCCAAAAAATCTGGGATGCTGCTAACGTAGTACTTAGAGTGGAATCTACAGGTTTAAAGACTTTATTAGAAAAGAATAAAAGTCTCAGTGATCTCTGCTTCAACTATCACACTATGAAAAGAAAAGCAAACATGTTAAATCCAAAACAAACAGAAGTAAAAGAGATAAGAGCAGAAGGCAATAAATTTTAAAACATAAACCTTGAGAATTTGATTCTCAAGGTTTGATTTGAGAAAAATCCACGAAAACAGAATCTAGTTCTCTGAAATGATCAGTACAACTGATAAAATTCTAGCCAGAATGGTCAAGGAAAAAAAGAATATATAAATGATCAATATCAGAAATGGGAAAAGGGGCATCAGTACAGATCTTAGGACATTTCAAGGAAAACAAGTGAAAAAAAGGAACAACCTGATATCCATAAATTTCACAACTTAAATGAGCTGAACATTTTCCCTAAAAGACATTAACTTCTAATCTCATTTAAGAATATACACAGTAACCTGATTTGTCCTATACTTATTAAAGTATATTATGAATTCATAGTTTAAAAACCTTCCACCAAAGAAAAATTCAGGTACAGTTGCTTTATGGTGAATTCTACCAAACATTTAAGGAAGAAATAATACTAGTGCTAAGAACTCAAGAACAAACACTTAAGAAAATACAAGAGAAGAAACATCCAAGAGGCAAGCAAATGTTATTCTGATAAAAAGCCTGACAAAAATAATACAAAGAAAACTACACACTAATAACTTTTATGAATGTACACAAAAATCCTCAACAAATATTAATTAGTAAATTAAGTAGAGCAGTATATAAAATTGATAATAGCTGTTTTTCCCAGGAATGCAAGACAGTTTCAACATTTAAGAACCAATCAATGTGATTTATGCCATCTGCAGTCTATTGGGGAAAAAATAGATCTCAATAGATGCCATAAAATTTGACAAAATTCAACATCCATTCATAATAAAAACTTTAAGCAAAGTATGAATAGAAAGGTAATTTCCTGATTTGATAAAGGACATCTATAAAAACATACAACTACCATCATGCTTATTTTGCAGAGGGTCAGAGAATAAATAAGTTAGGCTTGCAGTAAATGAATGGGTGTGGCTGTGTTACAATAAAACTATTTATAAAAACTGTCAACTGGAGCCTGGGTGGTGCAACTGATTGGTTAGGCATCAGACTCTTGATTCGTTCAGGTCATGATCTCAGTCTGGGTCCTGGGATCCAGCGAGCATGGGGGGGGCGGGCAGAAGTGGGGGTGGGGTGGGTGGGGGCGGGGCTCTGACTCAGCGGGGAGTCTGCTTGGGATTTCTCTCCCTCTGACTCTCTCCTGGCTTGCTTGCGCACTCTTTCTCTCTCTTTCAAATAAATAACATAAATCTTAAAACAAAAACAAAAACTGTCCAAGGGTCATATTTTCATATTTTCCTGCTGGGTCATAGTTTTCCAGCCCTTGTCTAGTATCTTGATTGTGGTAGTAGCTCATGATTGTGTGTGTTTGTCAATGTTTTATATCTCTGTGCCCTGAAAAAGAAAAAAAGTAATGCTACAACTTGAAGACAGCAAAAATGATGAGAGGTTGATGTTGACAAATGGAAATAGGGATAGATTAAAAATAAAGAAATATAATAAATATAAAATATATCATAAATATAATAAATATAACATCAATTGTGATATCTTGCTGATAGGTATGTTTGAAAATTCTCTTAATAAAATTTTGGAAGAAATAAAAGTGAACTAGACTTAATAGTCTATCATCATTTAGTGATAACTAGAAATGATTATTTATTATTATTTAAATTTATTTCTTCAAATTTTAAGTTAGAGCTCAGTTAATAACCTAGGTAAGGACTGATTTCAGTCGAACTAATTTAGTGCGCATTTTTTAAAAGTCTTTACGTAAGTTCCAGTTGGTTAACATACTGTAATATTAGTTTCAGGTATACAATATAGTGATTCAACATTTCCATACATCACCACGTGTTCACCATGGCAAGTGCCCTCCTTAATCTCCATCACCTATTTCACCCATCCCCCCACCCACCTCCTCTCTGGTAACCATGGGTGTGTTCTCTATAGCTAAGAGTCTGTTCTAACTTCAGACTCTTAAATATAGTATAGATTTTAAAGTCTGCTATAGACCCTGCTTTAGTCTGGATTTGGTGTTTATATCCTAGTTTCCTCTTTGAGGTTCTTTCAGAAAGAAATCTCTCTTGAGAGCTCAGATAAGATAATGGCATAACTGGGGAGATGATAATGATCACTGCCTCCATATTGAAGAAAGGAATATAATAAACCTGACTAGGATATGATGCATGCTCGGATTTTAGAGTTTGTGGGAAACTTAACAATTTATATTACCCAGTGAAGAAAAGTGCTCTGGAACCCCTCTCCTCTCCCCATTCTGTGGTGCTTTTTCCTACTGAGCCTGGGGACAAATCTCAGAAGCCAGAACACAACCACAACCTACATAAGAAAAATCACACCAAAAGAGGCAGTGTAACTATGCTCCACTACCAGTTAATAAAGAAACCAGATTCAAGCTCCTTAGGCTGTGCTCTTAGACAATGTTTTCTTATTTCTGAGATTTCACAATGTGGCTTATTTGTTTTGTTTTATTGGAAACTTGGCCAGTTCCCAGAAATGAGAAGATCACTGCAATCATTAATTGAACAAATGCATTGCCAATGAATCTTCACCAGAGATAAGAATTTGACTATAGCAGGTGAGTGAGGGGCAAGGCTCAGCTCATCTGATACTTGACTTTGTAATCTTAGACAATAGCGTTCTAGTGTTATTACCTCATTTCAAAAGCAGAGAGTTTTGGATTACATACAGAATTCTATATATAGAATCAAAAATCATACAAATCATACCATCTACCTCAATGGAATGAATAACCAGACATTACTTCTTCCTGTCTGAATTATCAATCATCACAATAGTTTCCATGAAAGATTAAAAACTGTTTTATACCAGAAGACACAGACTTGCTTTGGTCTGCTACAAAAAGCACAAGTTGGATCTTTGATATGAAAATTATAGGGAGAAACCTTCTTGTCCAATATAAGAGAGAATTCTCTGGCAATCAGAGTTGTTCCAAAACTGGAATGGATCACCCTGTGGGGTCAAGATTCCAATCCAAGCCTGGAATGTCTGCCATCACTCAGCTCCAGAGTAATTCTAAAAGTAGGTGCAAACCTATTCCATCTGATCTCTGAAGGGCATTCCAAGTCTACGAATCTGTGATTCTGTTATTTTCAGATTTGTATGTATTATAAAATGAAGTATATTTTAAATACCTGCTAACTAACCAGAGTATTTATATCTTCTTTCCTTTTATTGATAAATTGTTACCTCTCTTCTTGCTTCTACCAAACTGGAAAGCCAGATGTGATTATTAACAGCCACCAAAATAGGTAACTTCAAATATTTTATGGATAATTATATAAGGGAATAGAGAAACTGTGGGAAAACAGTTAAAAGAACTAGTTATAAGCGCAGTACAAAACAACATTTTAACCTGGAGCTCCTTAATATCTGAGCAGACTCTGTTCCAATTAGATGAGTTCAAGAAAATGGCACTTCCACTGGAAGCTTGGGCTAGATGACCTCTACGTCATCTAGCAAAGAGCAAACACTCACAGTTCAGAGATATTACAGTTCCTTAGGAATTCAAAAAGTAGACATTAAGCCTCACTTTCTGGATCACACACAAAAAATTCACTTCTGACCTTTGTAAGTCACAGCTATGTGGAAAAAACAGAGATCCTGATGAAACTGAGGGTTCACAGCATCATTTTTTAACCTGAGCTGTAAATAAGACTGTCAGTCAGTGCTTGTTGGCTAATAGGGTTTGGGATCTTGTGTTTTTAGAGCACCAGAATCCAGTAGCTCTTCATAGAGTTCTAGTCACCACATACGTGTTTGATAACTCATGATTTCTATTTCTTATGAGCACATTAGAGAAATATCAAGTTTCCTCTGCTCGGGTGACATTCACCGAAATTTTTTAAGAAACAGGCCTTTTAGAAAAGCTAGAGGGTGCTATTTTAACTGGCTGGAATATGCAACCAGATCAACTATTTGTGGTAACTAGTCTGAAGAGAACAAAGCTTCAGGGAGCTCCTGTCACAAATGTTTGTCCTGTTCCCACAATGGGAACATTTCAAAATTGCTCTCTGCTGTTTATAAACGGATGACATGATTTCTGAGAGTCACGGTGGAGGTCTAATTACAAGCATGGATGTCAAGACTGTGGGGACCAGCGAAGGAAAGATCATAGTGCAAATGAGTCAGAGAACTTCCTTTGAAAGATATTTGTGGATGCCTGGAAGTTTTTAGTATTTATTTTTCCTACCTTTCCCATAACAGTTTTCGTCAGGGCTACTTGAGTGTCTGATTATATCCTATCGTGTGAAGCTGGTTCTGAGGATAGGATGAAGTAGGCAGACCTCAGACGCCACATTTAACAGCCCCGATTTCAGGTAAGAAGAGTGTAATTCTGTGAACAGACCTCTTGTCTTGTTCTTCCTTGCTGTCTATATTTACACAAAGGATAAATAACCCCTAAACAAAGAGCGAGTCACCTTTTCACCTAGGGCAACCTCCAAGGGCCTGTCATGGCAGCCTAAGATCTAGTCAAGGGATCTGACCTTGGAAGTCTCTTCATAGAACACTGAGTTCTATACTGTGGCACTAAATCAATGTAGATAAAAAGAACAAAAAGAAAGAATTCCTCCCTGCTGGAGGTTTTGTTTTGTTTTGTTTTTCCCTCCCCAGATCATGGAATAAAAAGTGGTCTCTGGTGAAAATTTTGCTTTTGGTTAGAAAAATCTAAATGTAGTTATTTTACTCAGTAGAGACTCACATTCTGCTGGACCCCAAAAAGGTGCTGAGTTAAGGGGCAGCTTCTATTCTCTCAGTGCTAATCTTAAAACCCAAACAGAGATAACGATGAGAGCCCCCACTAGCTTACAGAAAATTGTAGCCACACCCTTCCCTCTAGGGCATATAAGGAGACATTAGAACACTATCTGTTACCAACCACTTGGCTCTCCAATCCTCCAGTCCAAACTGAGAGAACACTTGGAATAAGTGGCAAGAGAGCCATCATGTCAGGGTCATACAGTTTTTGTGCTAATTCGGAATACCAGATGGAGAGACAAAGGTGACTGCTCTCCAGCACTACCACCTCCCCTAAAACAAGTGAGGAAGACTCTGAGAAGAATCCCTCAGAAATCTGGGGGGATTTCTACAAGGAAAAACTGGCATCTCAATTCCTGCTGGAGTGTCTGGTCCACAATTGGCTTTTTCATCTCTTCCTGGGTCTGGATCATCAGGGACAATAGACAGTATGTTTTGGCAATAAGACAGCTGGCAGCAGCCTGACCTCCTGCCATGAGATGTGGCAAGGTTTTGTGATGCTCTTGGGGAATGAGGGCTTATCACAGGAAGAAGCCGAGCTTTAGCAATCATGCCCTTTTGTCCTTGCCAGATCATAGGACCCCTAAAGGAGCCAACTACTAGTTACAAGAGTTGAGGGACTGGAAGATATCAGGCAGAGCTCTATTGTGCAGACCCAAGAATATGCAGTGTGGAGGTACACAGGGTCTCCAGAGAACAGTCATGCATCCATCAGGAGAGCCATGAGTCACAGCTTGTCATACTGGCTACACAGTATTATCCAGAGACACACAACCAGGAAAGAGCTGTAACCGGGGTTCCAGGGAAATCATGAAACTTGTAACTTTTCTTGTCATCCCTCTTCCCAACAGCCACCAAGCAGGAGAACATGAACAGTTTGTGTCCCACTTTCCATTCCCGAGTTGGGGTTGAAGGATGAGGAAACAATGGACAATTCTAGGTCCTCTGAGCCATGGGCCACACTTTTGTCAGGAGGAGGAATGCTTTAAACTGATGATAAAACTCGAGCTGTTTTTTGTTGTTTTTTTTTTTTAAGATTTTATTTATTTATTTGACACAAAGAGAGAAAGAGAGAGAGAGAGAGAGGGCACAAGCAGGAGGAGAGGCCAGCAGAGGGAGAGGGAGAAGCAGATTCTCCGCTAAGCAAGGAGCCCAACATGGGGCTCGATCCCAGGACCCTGGAATCATGACCTGAGCCGAAGGTAGACACCTAACCAACTGAACCACCCAGGTGCCCCTGGGACTACTTTTTAATAACTCAAAGGTTTAGGAACTTGATATCTACTAAACATATCATCAAGATATAGGAAAAGGATATCTGGTATAGGGTGCTTGGGAAGAGTGATCAGAAGTAAAACCATTTCATGTTTAGATTCTAATGAGTTGCGACTCCTTAATAAAGCTTTCACATTAATACATACCTTGCATGAAATTTTGCTTCTAGAATTGTTTCTCAGTCTTTAATGTTTAAAGACCTCTGGAATATCTGAACTAATCAACCAAGGGGAGAATTCAAAATATAAATTTTTTGTAGAAATTCACAATGATTTTGATTTTAGTCAGCTGGTCACACTTCAAGAAACACTGACTTAAAGGGACAGGGAGACATGTAAAAGAACAAAACTGGACAACTTTCTTACCCCATAAACAAAAATAAATTTAGTATGGATTAAGGACTTAAATGTGAGACCTAAAACCATAAAAACCCTAGAAGAGAACATAGGCATTAATTTCTCTGACATCAGACATATCATCTTTCTCTATATGTCTCCTGAAGCAAAGGAAACAAAAGCAAAAACCTACTATTGGAACTACATCAAAATAAAAAGCTTCTGCACAGCAGAGGAAACCATCAACAAAACTAAAGGCAACCTACTGAATGGAGAAGATATTTGCAAGTGACATGTATGATAAAGGCATGGTATCCAAAATATACAAAGAACTTTTACAGCTCAACACTCAAAAACAAATAATCCAGTTAAAAAAAAATGGGCAGAAGACATGATTAGTCATTTCTTCAAAGAAGATATTCAGACGGCCAACAGACACATGAAAAGATGCTCAACATCACTCATCATCGGGGAAATGTAAGCCAAACCAAAATGAGATTTACCTCATACCTGTAAAAATGGCTAAAATAAAAAATACAAGGAACAACAGGGGTTGGCAAAAATGTGGGGAAAAGGGAACCATCTTGCACTGTTGGTGGGAATGTGAACTGGTGCAGCCACTATGGAAAACAGTATGGAGGTCTTTCAAAAAATTAAATATAGAATTACCATATGATCCTGTAATTCCACTATTGAGTATTTGCCCGAAGAATATGGACACACTAATTTGAAAGGATATATGCTCCCCTATGTTTATGGCAGCACTATTTACAGTAGTCATATTATGGAAGCAGCCCAAGTGTCCATTGATACATGAGTGGATAAAGAAGATGTGCTCTGTGTGTGTGTGTGTGTGTGTGTGTGTGTGTGGCAGAAAATTACTCAACCATTAAAAAATAAAATCTTGCCATTTGCAACAACATGGATAGATCTAGAGAGTATAATGCTGAGCCAAAAAGGGAAAGACAAATACCTTATGATTTCACTTATATGTGGAAATTAAGCAACAAAACAAATGAGGAAAGGAGTCTTGTATTCTTGGGCTGTTTTTGCCACCTCAAATCCTATTCCTCAAATTTTGGGGGCAGTATTTATGGAGGATAAAGGTTCTAGCTCTGGAATGACACAACTGAATTATGAGTCAACTGTCTAGCATTTGCTAGCTCCTGATCCTGGACAGGATCAGGACTTTTCTGACAGGACTGAACTTTTCTAAGCCGATTCCTTCTCTATGAAATGAGATACAAACAACATTTATTATGATTCAGTGAAGTGGAGTTACTATGAAGTTCAGATGAGAATGCACATTCAATCATTTGGCAGGGTGCCTATCTTAGTTTCTTTCTACTATTATTACCACAGTCACTACTGCTGCTGTCATTCTAAGCTCACGAAAACCACTTCAGCCTCCCTCCGGTCTCTCACACTGACCCTCCCTCATTTAATATCTACTCCTCTTTCCCTCTCTTTTGCCCCCTTCCCTTGAACCATCTATTTGGATCATGTTGCCAAATATTCTCTCAAAGTGTGCTGATTTCACTTTCGGTGTACCAGATATGTAGTGTATCATCATATCTAAAATACTTAATCTTCTCCCTGATAAAGAAGTCTTTTGGCCAGCAGTAGAATGTGCCCAACAATTTAAATCTACATAAATATTTCATTGTTTGAAATCTGACTGTGTTTGAAATCTTGATAAGTCTTAGTAGAGGTGACCTTAAACTTTTTTCCCCGCAGATAAAAAGGAAAATGATGATTATATGTCATACTACAATGATTATCTGGTTTTCTTGAAAATCAAAATGTCTTTTTAATAAGCAGATGTTCTGCAGCTGTGTTTGGGTGTCTATGTGTATCTGCCGCCAGTTTACTGAAGTGGTTTAGAGTACCTTGCCAGGGGAGAGAGTGGGGAGAAACTATAAACTTGTTTCTTATAATTGCATAAATACCTTTGGGGGGCTATCTGAGAAGATGCGTAATTCAGTATGAGTACCTGAAACCAAATGATCTTAATGCCTATTAGTCAAAAGGTGGAGAAATGGTCACAAAAAGGAAGAATTATACATATATAGAATTGCTTGTCTCTTTGAGTCTTTATCTAGGGGAGAATGTGATCACAAGTTTTCTTTTTCCATTTGCAATTTGGCAGCCCTTATCGAAGTGTTCAGATTTGTTAATATCAACCCTTTACAAGATAAAAATATAAAATAAATCCTGTAAATGAGAGGCCAATTTTGTTAGAGAAAAATTGTCAAATAAGTACGTGTTATGGGCAAGATTTTTAATCCGGATATTATGAGCAATTCTTAGTTTATGCCTAGGAATTCACTAGAAGTTATTTTTAACAGAGCTCAGATTTCTTCCTATGATACATCTTTTCCTCAGTTCACCCTTCTCCTTATCATGCTCAGTGTGCATGGATTTATATACTACATAATTATGGCATATTCTTAGGCACACACATAATATCAAGTCACTGCAGCAGACGTTTTTCCTTCTCATTGAGAACAAAGTATTTCCTGCTTTCTTAGTGTGATAGCCTTCAGTAACATCCTACTTTTTTGAAAAGGGTTGGCAATCTCATGGTTTCTCTTTGCTAAATTGATAACCTAAGTCTACCTCCTGATAATTCAATAATGCCTATACATATGCACACACTTTTTTTTTTTTTTTGCAGGGAATAAGCTATGACACAGACTTGACTGTTACAGTCAAATTATAATAGATTCTGCAGAAAAATCAAAACTGGCTTTGGGGAAAGCTTTAAAAATTAGCATTCAAAAGTTTTCCCCCCTCCTATTTTACTCCATATTACCTTCCGAAAACAAATGACATCTATTTGAGATAAAACCGCTGCTATAATTTAGATAAATTCTTATTGTACATTATAAATATAACATGCTATATTTAGGTTGCGTATAAATTTTATGTAAAAGGGAACTTCTGACATGAATATTCATTTCATATCCCTGATATTCTATGTTAAAAATCAAACCCTGAAGAAATTAAGAGTCTCCAAGTCACGGCACAGAAGAGCACAGAAGCAGCCAGGTCTCTAATCTGGCCCCAGGCTCCTTTTAATCCATTGTCCAGTCTTTCCAATGACACTTTTTCTCAGACACTGGCAGAGCTTAGCTCTGTCATCGAGCTCATGTGCTTGTTTGATGGAACACTGTTCCCCTTTTTACTCTAGTTTAAATGGGTAACTTGACAATGTGAGAAGTATATTGGCACTCTCTGTCCAGAATCTACCTTTTGAGATAGTTCTAACTGAATTATTTGTGATTACTTTTCTCTTTTGGTTAGGATGACTAAATCCTAAATTTGATCCCTGCATGAGGCTTTTAGATCTCTTTGCTAATATGCTAAAGTTTATTTTGACAGCAGGCATCTGTAAGATCTCTCAAAGTTGTTCAATGGGAGAAAGAAGGGTCAATAACCTTCCATACAAGAAAGTTCTGAAGGAAAAAATTCAAAACGCCTTACAAGAGATGAGTTACAGCGTATCTATGAAACCACAGCAGAAGAGTACAAGGGTCATTGCAGACTGTTTTCTAAAGATACAAAACTCAATAGACTTCAATTTAAATAGTCAACAGGATGTTGAACTTCCACAGGTAAGATATTGAAAATAATAGGGAAGCATTATCCTGCCACTGTACTAAATCACAAGATAGCTGGATCTGTCACACCAAATATAAGTCTGTAGTGTTGAAACACAGCAAAGTATATGAAAGAACAGAAATTCCAAAGCAAAACCATACTTCTTAAGGAGATAAAGGGATCGATTTGAGAGATTAGGTTTTACAGTTAGAAAACTTTTCTACTCAGGAAGAGTTAAAATTTATATGAATACATAAAATGAATAAACAAAAGTCTTTTTTTTCTCAGGATAAAAAAAAATGGATGGCATAAAAGTAATCATTTCTCGTAAGTTATGTTATCAGAAGTCTGGGAAATATGCCCTGAAAATGAAAGGAAAGTAAATTTAGTAGGAATGAAAAAGCATTTTTTTACATACTAAGTAGCTCATAGAGTGACATGGGTTGAAAATCAAGTCAGTTCAAGAAGACTTGAGAAAAACCCCTGCACAGAGCTTCAGTCCATCACTGGGGAAAAAACAGGATGAAGAACTTGTTTGTAAGCCACTCTCTTCTCTGTAAGTCATTGGGTCATATTACAAACCTAGACCCTCACAACGGAGGGACTGTGAAATGTTTGACAACTTCCTTGTCCAGACCGCAGTCATTAAATGAGACGAGATAGAAGAAGACTCATTAATGGAGGTATCAAATCAGACCTGGGCTTTTTGTCTATATCATACCTTCAGTAAAATGTTATAGCATTCCTATCCTATTGTCCTTAGTCTCCTCCTCACCTCCCACCTCCTATCACAAAAAGACCAATTTTCTCTGCCTTAATAATGATTGCTCCCTAGTACAGGACATTAGGACTCAGTGGGACTCTAAATCCTCCATTTTATTGAGAGGTTGTGACCACCCATAATTTAATTTTCTCTCAGTGATAGAACCCGAGATATATTCAAATACAGTGTGTTTTCTACAAGAGCCTAGTGAGAACCCCCCTTATAGTTACAGATCTAGTAAAACACTTAGAACTCAGTGTCAGATGGGAGGCACTTAGAATTCACCAAGCTTTAATGAATAATATATTGTTTGGACAGATATATTTGATATAGAAAATCCTCCAAGCAAGAGAATCATTCGTATATATTTTTTTATTCTAGAAAATCTCCTTTTATCCTAAAAATTCCCAGATAAATTAACTCCATGAAGTCAGGATATCTTAAAGAAATGTTGCCTTGGGGCACCTGGGTAGCTCAGTGGGTTAAGCCTCTGCCTTCAGCTGGGGTCATGATCGCAGGGTCCTGGGATGGAGCCCGGCATGGGGCTCTCTGCTAGGCAGGGAGTCTGCTTCCCCCTCTCTCCCTGCCTGCCTCTCTGCCTCCTTGTGATCTCTCTCTCTCTCTGTGTCAAATAAATAAATAAATAATCTAAAAAAAAAAAGAAAGAAAGAAATGTTGTCTTTAGGAGATATTTCTCTAGGTTAGAATTTTAATTATCACAATTAAATGTGTACCTTATTTAACCATTCAGCTTGGTTTGGATATAATTTCTAGCCAACTTTCATGGAAAATTCTGTTACAAGTTTTGCAGGTAGGAGGCAGCCAATGAGTCTTAATTTCACAAGTTAATAAAGGTTTGAAGCTTCTATTTTTTAATGTTATTTACCATTTTCTGACATTAAGCACATATCTCATTGTTTATTATCTATCTAGGTCCTCTGGTAAAATTTAAGCTTCATAAGGGCAAGGATTTTTTTTTCTTCTCTTTTTTTTTTTTTTTTTTACTTTTGTATCACTATTGCTCAGTACTGTACTTACTACATAGAAAGTACTCTACATATTTTCATTAGTTATATAAAAGAAAATCTAGAAATACTATATCTGCTTATGCTTCACTATATCTATAGCATTTTTCAAAATTAAATATTCTGTATTTCATTTGGAATATCAGAAATTTTAGAGATTCCATATAAGTTACCCATAATGGGAATTTTAGCTTCCTAAATGCTTCTTTAAGAATTATTTACAAGAGGGGTGCTTGGGTGGCTCAGTGGTTAAAGCCTCTGCCTTCGGCTCGGGTCATGATCCCAGGGACCTGGGATCGAGCCCCGCATCGGGCTCTCTGCTCAGCGGCGAGCCGGCTTCCCCCCTCTCACTCTTCCTGCCTTTCTGCCTACTTGTGAACTCTCTCTCTCTGTCAGATAAATAAATAAAATCTTTAAAAAAAAAAAAGAATTATTTACAAGAGTCTACGGCCATACCACCCTGAACGCGCCCGATCTCATCTGATCTTGGAAGCTAAGCAGGGTCGGGCCTGGTTAGTACTTGGATGGAAGAATTATTTACAAGAAATTTTCTATGGAGAAAACTCCACAAAGAACATATTGCTAATGTGAAATATTTAATTTAAATGGGAATAGGCATGTTTATTTTATATTGAATATCAACTGCAATATCATAATTATTTTATGCAAAAAGAACACAAGTTATCTAAACCTTCCTTCTAATTTAAGCAAGATCACACTTTATGCATGTCAGATTAATGAGAATGTACTCTATCTTAAAGGTCACTTAAGAAGGTATTTTTTGGAAACAAGATGGAATCGGGAGGGAGAAAAACCATAAGAGACTCAATATCACAAAACAAACTGAAGGTCGCTGGGGGAAGGGGGGTAGGGAGAGGGAGGTGGGGTTATGGATGTTGGGGAAGATATGTGCTATGGTGAGTGCTGTGAAGTGTGTAAACCTGGCGATTCATAGAGGTGTATCCCGGGGCTAATAATACAGTATATGTTAATTAAAAAATTAAAACTTATAATTTAAAAAAAATTTAAAAAGGTATTTTTTTCCAGTATATTTGTAAAACATATCAAATCTTGTTAAATGAAGTATTTTATTGTCAGTATTTAGAGTATTTATAATCTTTAAAATTGAAGAATGTATCTATGTCAGATTGAGATATAGTCCTTTTTTCCCTGCCTTTTCCACATTTTACAATCTCTCCAGTAGTTTTGACACTTAAGCCAAACTGATCTTCTGAGACTCTGAATCATGAAATTTTCACATATTTTCTAATTATTAAATGATGAGATGGATATGATACCAGAGAGGTTTAAAATGATGGGCTAAATTGAGAAAATGTGATTTCTCAGCAAACCACAGTAGGATAGAGGAAAGAATAATTAAAATGTAAATTTTAACTATGACTACAATAACAAGAAGAGAGGAAAACAAAGCTTTTACCAGCTACTTTAAAGTTTTCTACCTTACCAAGATTTGCTACAGATCCCCAAACATTTTTCTTTCTATGGAAAGAACAGAGAGATTGGAAGATGTTCTAGTGTTTAATTTCCTATTATTTTTATTGAATATATAATTTTGAAGATAAATTTGATGGATTGATCTTAAAGAATGGTTATAGTTACTTTATGTGTAGAATCACTAACTCTGCAGAGTGATTTATATTTGTCTTTTAGAAGGTGTATCTATTAAGAAAATTAAAACGATCAGTGATATATAGCCAATGAGATATGTTGAAAATCTTTAAAAGACAAGCATACAAACAAAAATACCCAGGAAATCATTCATGGACATGAAGTCACTGAAATCACAAATCCTAAAATCTACGGTTACTTTTCATAGGCTGCGTCTGGGAGCAAGTCCCCCAAAACTTGCAAAGTATTTATTTAGTTTTGGGGATTAAGCTTTGGAGCTGCAATGACCAGAACCTGTTTTAAGTATGCCTACATCCAAAACTTTAATGACTATTCTTTTCTGCGCAACGAAATTCCATGGCAGCAACACGTTTTTATTATATTTTCCATAGTAACACATTTACCCAGGACCCACGGTAATATCATCCACTCGACGATGGTTGGTGGTGGACCTTGCCTGTTCAAGTCTGACCTGTCGATGTGCTGAGAGGCAAGCAGCAGCAGGAACAAAAAAGTCAAATAGGACGCTGTATGGCAGATGAACTTGATAAATGGCTTTCTGATGAACAGTCCCAGTGGGCTTTTAGGAGCTATAAGGTAGCACACAGAGAAGACGGGAAAAAGAAGTCCTATGATGAAACACGTCACCATCTTCACCGCCCAGTGCCGTCTCCTCCAGCCTGGGAACTCATCGTACCAGCGAGATGCAAGCAGTTGTTGACAATTGGGCTGAGCAACAAACTAAAGAGAAAGGAAAGGAAAAGGAAGAGTCAATGTACATGCGGTGGCTTCAGTTCATATGTAAGACCACATATCTTTATCTTTAAAGCCTGAAGTCCTGCTTCAAATAATTTTATACTGGGTGCTTGGCTGGCTCAGTTGGTGAAGCATGTAACTCTTGATCTTGGGGTTGTGAGTTTGAGCCCCACATTGGGTGTAGAGATTACTTAAAATAATAAAATCTATAAAAAGTAACAATTTTATAATTAATCAAAAAGTCCTTTAAATCGTTCTGTGAATAAAGCCCATTTATTTAACGTTTTCCCCCCAAGGCATAGTGCTATGTGCTTAGCCAGATGTGGCAGAAATCACGGTTGTACTTGAGTAAGTAAAAATACAGCTGGAGAACACTAATATTCATAGGACACACTGATAAGTGAGCAAAGTTATGTACAAAGGCACAAACATATACATACGTATATAAGAACTGTGATATATATATGGCATAAGAAAAGATGTTAATAGTGATTATTTCTCAGCTTACTGGTTATTTTCTGGTAATGACATTATACTAGATTTTCATTTTTATATTTGGGTATACTTTTAACATTTTCTATGATAAACACTTAGTACTTTTATCATCAGAAAAAGTAAATATACTTTCAATTGGGTTGAGGCAATAAGAAAAACATACATGAAAGCATATTAAGATTACCAGAATGTAGATCATCATAGCTGAATTTGGTGGAAATAAAACAGACGCTTTGCCTAAGTATAATAAATTACCATAAACCAAACATTTCACAAACACAACATCATTTTATCCTGACAACATGTTAGGGATATGGTATATTCCTTACTCTCTTTTAAGGATGAGGATAGAGGGTGTTACAAGAGGTCAGTAAATTTACTCAAGGTTATATATCTAGTAAATGATAAAATATTAGACTAACTGCTCCAGGATTTTTTTTTTCTGCACACTCCCTTTCTCATTGAGACTGACAGCTAGGCATTATACAAATTCAGAGGGAGTTACTTCTTCCAGACGGAATGGTTCAAGAACGCTTCCCAGTAGATGTAAGCTCTGAAGGGACAAGTTTGTATAAGCAGAGAAGAGAGGGGACGGCAATTAAAGGCAAGCTATGGTGGGAAAGAGAGAACATACACTACCAAGAAGTGTTTAAGGGATGCCCTGTGGGCAGTCTGACTGCAGTAGAAGCTTCAGTTTCTTTTAAGGGACTTGGGAAAACTCTACTGGCATCGTATTTCTTCTTCAGTCTTAGCCTGTATGAATTTCCTTTAGACAAGACTTTGCCCTTACTTTTTTCTGATGGTAAGCAAGCAAAAAATCATGGAGTTCACATAAAGAGCCTTGGTTATCACAAACTAAAAGTTGTTTGAGAGTGAAAACAGAGACAGGATAATTGACTGAAAGAGCAATTCAGTAGTTCAGCTGTGCAAACATATGGGCTGGTCATGAGATGATTTCTCATGCAACTGTTTCTCATCACCTTGTCCTAGAAACCCTACTCATCAAAGGATATAGTGGGCAAAGAAATATATAATAAATCAAATCAAATTTATAATAATAGGTTAAATAAATATAGATAAAATAATACTGCATTTCTTTAAGACTTGGATCATGTGGGCCGTGTTTATTACTTGTAAGTAATTAGTAAAATCTAATTTTATAATCCAAAGAACAGCTTTTCTTAACACCATCCTTGACTATTATTCTGGTCAAAGTCAGGTATTTGACATAATACAAAATAGAGTTCTTGCTGCTATATCTGCAGGGTAATGTCAAAGAGGGATGTAAGTCATTAACAAGCTCTGTTCTTCTTAAAAGACCTGCCCCCCAATACACATACACAATCCTTCCCATAAGCACTTTATAAACAAATCAGTCTATCATCTTCTTTCTAGTTTTTTTTTTAAAGATTTTTATTCATTTATTTAACAGAGAGAGAGAGATCACAAGTAGGCAGAGAAGCAGGCAGAGAGAGAGAGGGGGAAGCAGGCTTTCTGCTGAGCAGAGAGCCTGATGCGGGGCTCGATCCCAGGACCCTGGGACCACGACCCGAGCCGAAGGCAGAGGCTTTAACCCACTGAGCCACCCAGGTGCCCCTTATTTCTAGTTTTTCATATAAAACATTCTTCATACCATTAGAATTTAGCACAGGTGAAAGACCTTAATAAAAGGGAGTTTAGCTTACAGAAAATATAAGATCTAAAAAGCAGTTGCTGTAATATCTCATTAATACTCACAAAACTGAAGAAACACTATGAGAGACTAAGTATGTACATATTTAATGCACACAGAAAAAGTAAAAGAAAGGTATGTACTTTGTTTAACATGATCTGGGTGAATTCTAGGACTAACCACCTCTGAGCTTCTTGGCCCAAATCTCATTATAACATGAAACACCCCAGTACAATTGAACAAATAACTTTATTAGGAACATTTAAGGTTTGCTTGGATAAATATTTCTGTTGCCCAATACACACATATAGACTGTGTTAAATTACCTAGAAGAAACAAATTATTTAGTCCTTTTAGAACACCTGCCATTGCCAAGCACTAGGTGAACCTTAATTTTTACTAATGCTTTTTTCTTAAAAGTTTTTTTCTTTAATTATTGGAAAGTATATATCTGTGCTTAGTAAATTAAGAGTGTACATGATTTTCTACTAAACACTGACACAGTGGGTCTATGTAGAGGTAGAGAATAGAGACAGGACTATAAGAAGAGCAGGAGCGAGTGTATATAATATACAAGTTTCCCCAAATGTGGATATTATTTGACTACAAATCTGTTTAAATCATAGGATTGAAATAACCCAAAAGTATTCCTATAAGGAATACTATTCCTATAAGGAACCCAAAGGAATAATGTAATAACCCAAAAAGAATCACTATAAATATAAATGCCTTCACAAGGGTTTTATATCCTCTCTCTACTATCCCTATTCACTACATGTCTATACCAGCATCCCCCAATTGTACATTATTAATTAGTAGATTTTTCATGAAAAAATGGGTTTTATGTTCAATTAGTTATCAAAATAAGGATTAAAAGAATTAAACTTCTAGATTACAGGATTTTTTTTTATCTTTAATTGCTAAAGTGGATTAAAACATTTCATTATCTCATGTGTCCCTTCTTCTTTCTATTCTTTGTTTTTTTTTTCTTTCTTTTATGCTCACTGTGTACTTCATTTCTTCTTTGTCTTCTCCTTCCTGTCTTTCTTTCTCTTTCTTCCTCTCCCTCTCCCCCCCCCACCCCACTGCCAGTCTCTTGGTTTATTTGGATTATTTACAAGAACAACAAGCTTTACTCCATCTCCTTCTGAAAGACCACCTCAGAAAGGGGCCATCCTATGTCTGACATCTGCCACTGGGCCATTCCAAAAAAGCCCTCCCCAGATGGGCCATCACGTTGCCCGCAGCATGCTGGGAGCCCACAGCTCCTGCCTCCCCTGCATCATCTTTCTACTGCATATTGAGTCACAGGAACTACCCTTCCAGCACTGGGGAAATTGGGGTATCTCTTCAGGCACACTGAGTTACACCCTCTCTTCTCCCTACAGTTGTTGGCCAATTCTAGCACAACTGCTGCCATCACATTAAAATTCATATTAAAACATTAGGAACATTCAAATTCATATTTGTGCCATACATTTATAAAAGACACTTTAAAAAAAAGGAAAAACTTTCTATCCCTCCTTTCAGTAACCTTTAAGAAAGTTTCAAAAGCCTGATCTCATGATTATATATAGAATCATTGAATCATGATATTTGAAATATTAAAAAACTGTAAATGTTATTGAAATCTAATTTTTATGAATAAAGTGAAATCCAATATTAATGATTTTTTTTAAAGATTTTATTTATTTATTTGACAGACAGAGATTACAAGTAGGCAAGAGAGGCAGGCAGGGAGAGAGAGGGGGAAGCAGGCTCTCCGCGGAGAAGAGAGCCTGATGCGGGGCTCGATCCTAGGACTCTGGGATCATGACCTGAGCCGAAAGCAGAGGCTTTAACCCACTGAGCCACCCAGGTGCCCCTAATGATTTTTAAAATAACTACTCAAAGTACTAAAACACTCAACACCATAGAAGAAACAAAAAAATGATGAAGAGAAAGGATAAAGCTACAAAGTAAAAACAAACAAAAAACCCAAAAACTGAAACCAGCAAAATAAGAAACCTCACTCCTACATGGAGAGGAATTAAATATTAACTGCATATGGACATAATCAACAGAAGAGAGTTCAAAAATGAATGGAGCCCTAGTAATTAAAATAACTACTGATCAGATTTACTTGGTAATTGTTCTTTCTTCATCTTTTCAGTTTTTAAATATATTTCCTAGTTTAAAAGTTGTATCCAAGATTCAAACTGCAGCCATATTCTCTATAAGAGCAAAATCTAGATTCTGGGGACAACCAACCTGGCTACTTTATGCATCTTGACTAAGTCAGATAGGACAGGGCAGTCTCAATTGAGTTGAGTCTCCAGAGAGTTGAAACTTTTGAGTTGAATGTATTAGAGTGATTTACATATAGGCAATCTGTTTTCTTTGCTTAAAAAGGACCACGGTTTCCTCTGGGTCTTACTGTTTATTTCTGAGCAATTAAAGAATAATCTTTATCCTTTGGGGTTTCATTTCCTCTCCCAGGAATGCTTTCCATCAGCTCATTTTGTAAAGTTGATAGCAAGGTTTAAGGATGATTTGTAGTCCAAGGAGCTTTAGGGAATTATTTTGTCCGTAGCTAGAAATGCCTTCTTCAACTTCAGTCCCTAATTTCTTTCACTGATCCCAATGCCCTTTAACCTCTCCCTGTCTCTTAGAGATAGCTCTAGTTGTGTTCCTAATTAAAACAGTTCTGGTCTCCTGGAGCCCCACTACGCTGCATAACTGATCAGACGCTGTTACTTTATTAACAAACATCATTTTCACCTGGTCCTCCCCTAATTTACTTCACCAGGTCCTCCCCTAATTTACTTAAGCCAGTAGCATCATCTGTGAGTTGGACATTGGCTAGGTAAGTGCGTAGAGGACCAAGATCTGGAAGAACCGGATAAGTCTGTCTTCTGGGAACTCAACATATGTTGGGGATTGATCATATAACCAGTCTACCAGTTTTTCTAATTTTTTCCTATTGTTTTATTTTTCGCTTTCCTCACTTAAGGTCAATCTTTTTATTGAGGTTATGAATAAGCAAATTTAGTTCAGTGAAGATGACTTTGCTGTCAGATGCATAGAAGTCACACATCTTAGCACATAGTCTATAGTACAGATGAGTATAACTTAATATAGAGCATTATACGATGTGTTAAAAAAGAGGTAGAGACTCTAGGAAGGATTGTGCCAACATGAAATAGTCTGGGAAAACTGAAGACAGCAAGCAGAATTTGTACGTTAAGTCTGAAATAATGGCTATAATTTGACAGGCCCAGTAGTAAGTGGATGTATTTTAATTTAGATTTAGAGAATATCTTGTTAAATACATGAAGATGGAGACAGGTATGTTCAGGTGAGCTATCCCTTGTGCTAGAAGGTCATTATCAATGGTGAATGTACCAGTGATAGAGAGTAAAGGGAAACTGTAGCCATATTTTGAGACATAGGTGAAAATATTTATTGAGGCAATGGTTGAGTCCAGGTCCTTGCTCCTTGGTGTGGCATCAGCTGGAAGCTCATCAGCCAGGCAAAATCTTAGGCGCCATTTTGGACCTGCTGAATAGGACTGACATCTGACAGTGTGATTCCAATTAATGTTAAAATTTGATAAACACTGGTTTAAGGAATTTGCTGTCTAATAAAGCTCTATTTAGCTCCATTGTATCTGATAAATGCTCAAAGAGTAGTTTTAATTCAATGTAAACATGCATTTGAACACTTATAAATCCTAGGAGCAAGTCTGTGGTGAGGCAGTGGGGGTGCTTGGGTGTGTAGTGTGTGTACTTGTGGGGGCTTTGTTTTAGGCTAAATTCAGCTGTGGATGGCATGAGAAGTTGGGTGAGGGGAACTAGCCACAGAGAGGAGGGTTCTCAAAATCCAGTAAGCAGCAGGATTGCTTTGAGGCTTGTTAAAACCCATGTTTTAAAAGATTCTATAAGAACTTACTTTCAGAAGATGGTAATAATTATTTAAGCATAAGGTAATACCAATAAAGTAAGTAGTTGAGTAATTGAGTTTTTATTAGCCTCATGAAAACATAAAAATTGGTGAAGATTCAATAATATCTGAGAAGGCATCATAATAATAAAAAAAAAGCTCAAAATTAGTCAGGAAGACTGATAAACTTTAGAACCTCTCCTCTGCGGACTATATTGGCCAACAAACACCTTGGCACTGTTAAGTTCAAAGAATCTCCTACATAGTCATTAAACCACCTGATTATTCTCCTTGCACAGAAAGGTCAAATTCATATTTGCAGACTGGGATGCAAGGAATAGCTCAAAGGGTATTACTAAGGCACCACTTCTGATGTCTCCATATCCAGAAGGAAAGATGACAACTGAACTCCATCTGATAGTGTTGGCGAAGCAGGGGCAGGATTTAACTTCTTACATCATTTCTGGGCCTAAATTCAAAATTGATTTGGTAACTGAGCTGGGATATGAGTGGGCAGTAATGGGAAGTTGAAAATGCAGAGGCAAAGGGAATAAGGTGGGAGGTGATAAACCCAATGTTGAATACATTAAATTATTGAACGTGGCAAATAAACAAAACCCAATTTAGGTAATAGGAAGGTAGAGTCAATAAATATTGTTCTCTGAAAATCACAAAGGGCAACAGTTGGTAGAAATTCCACATCCATTCATCAATACCCCTCTCTTCAGGATGTATATGAAAGATTGTTTTAAACTATGATGGCAGATGGATGAAAAACTGCCCATCATTTCTAGGTGGCTACCTAGAAGGTTTCCTACAAATGAGTAGAGATATGGAGGTAGAAAATCATACAGTTTTGAAGGAACCACCATTTGACCATTGGATCATGTAGGTGAATAATAAGAGAGAATGGTAGATGGGAAATGGAAGTAGGTTTGGTCCTGATCCTGACCAGCCCTCAATGGGTTGGTTCCTTGGTTTCTGATGAACTACCATCTGTTTTTGCACCTAGGAGTGGCATGTTCACAAAGGGTGTTCCACTTTTCCTCACAGTCTCCTGGGGAGACTTTTCCAGAGGACCATCTTCCATTAGAATGCGAATCCAGAAAGGAAAAAGAAGAGACACAATGGGAATGAATACCAGTTATCCTTATAAGACGAGAGGATATAGTCACCCTTGTTTTCCCTGTCTCCTTTCATATAGCATAGAGCACATATTTCTGAGAAAATTAAATTGTACAAGACCCTGCAAAATAGGGTGTCCTTATACCTTCTTTCCAGAAACAACAGTTGATATCACAGAACAGAGTCTCTCATCTATGCTGCCAATTTATACACATAGATGATATAAGCGAGGAGTTATATTTGTTTCAAAAGTGTTAGATCCTATAAACAGACAAGTTTTTCACTCTAGTCTCAAGGTCAAGAATAAAGTCATTTCCTTTATACTCGCTAATTTCTTTTCCTTGCCACTGAACTCCTTTCTGCCTCCCTGACAACGGCTCCTCAGACTATCTTGGCTAACATATTTCCTGGGCTAAAAATAACCCTCAGTTGTTAATTATCTGTTTATTGAGGTTGGAATGAATTTAACTAGTCTACGATGCAGAGAGGAAAGCTATGTGTTTTGGAAACAGCAGAGCCCACGCATTAACTGACCGACCAGCACTTTCTGCTCCAGCGTGTAGGACAACAGAGGGGAGAGTGGAACATAAACAGCATATAAAAGAGCCAGAGGAGAAAACAGTTTCCCATGCCTCTGCCAGCCTTTGTCATCAGTCTCTAGAGCAGAGAATAATAAGGATAAAGTGTCTCTTCAAAGGGAATCATTGGTTGGTGTCATTTTTCATTCTTTTTCCCTCCCTCCTCTCATTATCACCCATGCTTGTTCGTCTGCAAAGTTCCCCCTGTGCTCGCCTGCCTCCCTGCCGTCTGCCCTGTCGCTAACCCAGTCCTCAATCTCTCACAGTGATTATGAGCTTATGGGCTTCCCTCTCTCTCTGTTTGAAAAACAACCCAAGTCATGTTCTTAAAAGTGAGAGAGGCATCATGTGTTCACCCTCATCGTGTTTTGGATTTCCACTTGCAGGAAGTACCAGCTTTGCCTGTCCACACCCTGGTCTGAGCAGCCTTGTGATAACTCCCTTAGTTAATGCACAGCACAATCTGTATGGAAAGATCATGAAGCATGTATGAAGATGACCTGAAAATAAGGAATAAGCTATTATGAATGAGGAAATAGGTTACTGAAAATGTAGACCTGTAACCATTGGTAGGAATTCTTCAAAGGACCTCAACCTGTAACCCACAGGATATGAGGGCAAATGAGAATTTTACTGAGTTTTCTACCCCAAAGTACTACCATCCTTGTGAATATTAAAAGGTTTTGTCTGTAAACTAGATCTTCATATGATTACTAAAGCTCTATTAAAATATATTTGCTTACTGTATAGTTCCCTAGGGCTACCATTACAAAGCACCATACACACCATTACAAATACACACCAGGGGGCTTAAAACAATAGCATTTATTATGTCACAGTCTGGAAGTTTCAAATCCAAAATCAAAGTGTTGAGAAGCCTGTGCTCTCTCTAAGATTCAGGGTAGAATCTTTCCTTGTCTTTTCTTACCTCCCAGTAGTAGCTGGCAATCTTTTATATTCCTTGCCTTGCAGCTGGATTTTTCTAATCTCTGTCGCTCTCATCACATGGCTGGGTGCTTCACTTCACATCCTCTACTAAAAGGACGCCAGTCCTATTGGATTAAGGGTTTATCCTACTCCAGTATGACCTTATCTTAACTAATTTCATCTGCCATAACTCTTTTCCCAAATATGATCAAATTCTGAGGTACTTGGGGTTAGGACCCTAACATATCTTTTGGGGGGACATAATTTAATTTAGTCCCCCCAACTTTCTAATCACTCATTTTCTTTTTTTTTAAGATTTTTATTTTATTCATTTATTTGAGAGAGAGAGAGGGAGAGCATGAGAGGAGAGAGGTCAGAGGGAGAAGCAGACTCCCTACCAAGAGAGAGCCCTATGTGGGACTCAATCCTGGGACTCCAGGATCATGACCTGAGGTGAAGGCAGTTGCTTAACCAACTAAGCCACCCAATTACTCATTTTTTAGGAGTTGCCTATCATATAACTTTTGGTTCTATAGTTTATATAAAAATTGCTCTTTTTAAGTGCTACAAATATATTTCAAATCGGTATGTACTATTAAAAACTGTCTTCCACTCAATGTTCAGTTTGCCTCCCTCTTCTGACTCTATTTTTCTATTTCCTTATTTTCTCACCAGAATTGATGATAAAGGACAAGCGTTAGGAGCAATAAAGAAAGGTAAGCTATCAATAACATGACGATGTGAGGGGAGTCAACATGTAGGCAGCCAGCTATCCATATGAGTCAAGTATAAGATTGTCTATTAAAAAAAACATGTTCTGTATGTAAAACCATCTTCTATATCAGTGTACTCCTATAATTAAATTTTCTTCCTAAGGGCTTTCTGGAAATGGGTGCATTTTAACTGGTCTAAGATGGTGCTTTGCTTAGGCAAGCAAAACACTAAGTATATACACAAGTGTTACCTAGTTGAGATAGGGTTTTACACAATGGAATAAAAATAAACAAAAAACCAAAAACCAGAATTTGGGCGGCTAAAAAAATTAGAGGCATGAAATCCTGATCTGGATCAGTACTATACAGCTAATGAGCAACTCTAAGGACAAAGGGAGAAATATATAGATGCTGATGATCTGAGAGAAGACATCTGAGATCAGGTATATAGTAGAAATCTCCAGCATAAGAATTTTGTAGAAATCTCCAGCATAGAATTTTGCCTGGTTTGATCATATTCTCTAAGGTAAAATTACCAGTAGATTTTTTATTCTATTAGGAAATTATCCCTTGAAAGTCACGGAGATACATATAGCTCAATGAATTTATAATTAACTAGTTTGGGCTATCAGATTGCTTATCCACCTGCTTGCAAATGAGACATGAACCCCTCTCCTCCCTCTCATGGCCTAAGTTAAGATCTAGGGAGTTCCTGACATCAAAAAACTATGTTGTTTAACTCCAGTTCCCTCTGACTATATGTAATTCAACTATCCAAGTAGAAATAAAAAGAAAACAAACTACCTAAATTTAAAAAAAAGGGGAGGGCAAGATTTGAACAAACACCATTAAAAGATATAATGATGGCAAATATAGATGTTAAAGATGTTCAACATCTTTTGTCATTAGGGAAATGCAATTAAAACCACAGTGAGATATCATTACACATCTATTAGAATGGCTACAATAATGGTAGGAATGGTAGGAATATGGAGAAACTGGAACTGTCATACATTGCTCATCAAAATGTAATCACTGTAGAAAACAATTTGCAATTAAAATAAATAACTAAATGGAACCTACATTTATCATAGGATAAACTCATTCCAGTCTCAGGCACTTATGCAAAAGAATAGAAGGCATATGTCCATACAAAGACTTACATACAAATATAGTGGTTTTGTTTATAGTAGCCCAAACTAAGAACAATTCAAATTTCCATCAACTAGTGAATGGATAAACAAAACGGGGCATGACCATACCATGAAAGAACATTCAGCAATAAAAAAGAAGGAACTATCGATGCGCACACACAGCTGAACCTCAAAATAAGGACGCTGAATGAAAAGTTGGAGGGGGAAAAAGTGCATACGGTTTAATTCCATGTATATAAACTCTAGTAAATGCAAGCTAATCTACAGTGACAGAAAGTTGATCAGCAGTTGCCTGAGAAGGGGCAAAAGTGTGTAGAGAAAAATGATAAAAGGGCAAAAGGCAACTTGTGGGGGTGACAGATAGGTTCCCTATTGTGATTGTGGTGATGTTTTCACAGGTGTACCCGTATTATAAAAACTTGTCAAAGTATTCACTTCAAGCATGTGCAGTTTATTGCCTGTTAATTTCATCTCAGGCAAGTTGTCTAAAAATGTCTGTCCCTATTTTGCTGAATGTGCCACAAGCACATTCAGAATGACCCACCTCCCCTCTGTGACCAGTACTATCAAGCTGGCTTCTTTTGTATTCAAAAGAATACAATTCTTTTCACCTCAGTACCACTTCAGTACCACTCCTTAGTTCTGATAATGAGATATCGTAATATCAGATGTCATTATTTCAGGCCTAAACTAGGAAAACCAGTCAGTTTTCTCCCCATGGCTATTTGACTCTGAGTTCTCCTCACCTATGTACCACACTGCTGAGAGGATCCTCACAAAATGCAAATTTAACGGTGTCTCCTTCTCCTTTATAAGTCTGTGCACTTTTTTCACAGACTCCAGGAAACAGCCCTAGATTTATAAAGCCTGAAAGGCCATTAGCTCCTTTATCACGACCCCTCTCTCCTTTCCTCCACTCCTTCCCCTCAGCTTGCATAGTTCTTCTTCAGACATACAGACAGACAGACAGACGCGCTCTGACCATGTCTGGATCTTTCCAATTACTGCAGGCTTGCAGATGCTGATACTTTGTCTGGAATTATGCAATTCTCATTTCCTCGTAGTGAATCCCTGCAGGTCTTCCAACCCAGCCTCTAAGTCTCCTGGTCGCTCCTACCAGAGACTGTTCTTTTTTTCATTCCGTACTGATATTGTACCTTCGATCTACATTTACAGTTGGACTTAACTCCCCTCATATCCTGCATTTTAATTATGGCTTGTAGTGAGCTATTTGAGAAGGGTCTGTCATGTTTCCTCACATGACCCCTTGCACCAGTACCTGGCTGTGATAGGTCAATGAATGTTTACTCAGTTGAATTAAATGCTGAACATAGTTCAAGGCTTATGAGTCCATTTAATCAGGCACTGACCACTCATGGAAGTTCCAAAGAAAGGCCTGGACTAAGTCCTCAACCTCAACCTTAATGGAGAAGGATGTTTTATACTCTTGTGTTTATTTCCAAGAAAAACAAAATTCGCAGCTTCTCCTTCTTCTTAATGTAACATGAACTAGTCCAGAGCTTCCTAGGGGATCCACTGTGTTGACTGATTGTAGGGTGAGAAGTTTGCTTCAGTCCAGAGTAGATGTCAATGCTTAGGAGCTACCAAAAATCAGATTTCTCTTGGAAAATACCTCTTAACAAGGAGCCCAGAGGCAGAGTATTTCAGACGAGATCGGGCGCGTTCAGGGTGGTATGGCCGTAGACAGAGGCAGAGTATTTTAAATAACAGACAAGAAAATTTATTTCAGAGAAATGTGACTCAATTCCATGAGAATCAATGAAAGAGGGACAAGGCTGAAGGTGGCAAACATGGTTTTCAGTATTCTTCAGTGCTCTTGACACTCCTTTAAAAGAGGCTAGTAATGGTATTTTTTCCTACCTTGCTCTTTTGAGTAAGCAGAGACATGCATATCTGACGAAGAATGTTCGTCATTAACCAATCAATTTTTTGGGGGGGGGTCAAACAGAGTTTATTGAATGTAAAGTCATCCCAGCCCCACGGGGAAGAAAATTCCAAGGAAAAAGGGGAATAATATACATCAAATACCCTCCTGCGCGTTCGCACACACACGCACGCACACACACACACGCACGAGCACACGCACACGTCCAGGCTCCAACAGTGACGTGTCAAACACAGGCCCCCTAGCCCGAGTGGTGGTCAGAGGTGGTGCAGGGGGTGGGGGGGCTCCAGGATGGGTTCTAATAGCAGCAGCCTGTCCCCCCTGCCCCCTGCCCTGCCCTGCCCCGGGGAGCCGCGGCGCCTAGGAGGTGGGCGGCAACTCTTCGCTCTGGCGCAGCCGCTTCTTGGCCCGGATCTCGTTCATGGCCTCTTCGATGGAGCGCGTGTCCCTCTTGTTGGCCACGGGCACACAGCCGTAGGTCTTGTTGGCCTGCAGCATGTGGGCCGCGTCCTTGGCTGCCCCTTGCCGATGAGGTGGCGGTACTTGTCCTTATAGTCGCTGGCGGGGCTCGCCACCACGGGGCCCTGCTGGGCCGCCGCCTCCTCCTGCCGCTGGGCCAGCTCCTTCAACTTCCGTTTCTCCTCGGCCTTCTGGGGGTCCCACTCCTCGCCACGACGTTGGAGTCCAGCTCTTCGTCGGACGGCGCAAACTCCTTTTTGAAGATCATGACATAGCGACACTCATCATCTTCCCCAAAGGAGAAGGACGTCAGGCCAGCCACTTCCACCACATCGTGTAGGATGCTCCTCTCTATCTTGTTCATCGGCTGGAACTTTTTCTTGACCTGGCCGCTGTCTGGGATGAAATCTGACACTTCTTTCTCCATCCTTTTACGGAACTCCGCTTTCTGCTGTCTGTCTTGCTCCTGAAGTTTCTTCAGCCGGGCAGCCTGCTCTCGGGCCTTGCGCCGAGACTCCTGGTCCCCGAGGCTGGGCGGCTTCTCCATGGAGCTCAGGATGGAGCCCAGCAGGTCCGCCATCTTGGGAGGCGTCATTAACCAAGATTGGTTTGAGATAAACCAATCTCAAAAAAATTGTTTCCTTGAATATAAAACTATTGATGATGTACAAACATTGGGAAGAAAATACCAATTTTGGATTCTTGTGCAAGAAAACATTAAGGTTGAAAACGCATTCAATGGATTATAAATCTTTTCCAAATCACTTTTAGTCTCTATATAGCAGATAGGTAGTGTTCACTATTCATAAAAAATTGAAACACATTAAAAGTGGTTTAAAAGTTTTGTTCTCTTACGAAGTTAAGTACATATATTGGACAACATATATTGATAGATTAAATCAAATTGTATTTTGAATTCTCAATTGTATCACTCAGTTCCAAAAGATAAATACATCCACAAATTCCATTCACCAATTTATAAGCTTCCGTAACTCAATCTGTACATAGGGATTGTCTCTAAAGGATTTTCAGCACTTACCTTTTTTTAACTATATTCTATGCTGTACATTGTATCCACGTGTCTTATTTCTTTTATAACTGGAAGTTTGTGCCTTTTAATCCCCTTCTTCTATGTCACCCATCCCCCCAACGCCTTCCCTCTAGCAACCACCAGATTGTTCTCTGTATTTATAAGTCTGTTTCTGTTTTGTTTTGTTTATTTATTTGTTTTGTTTTTTAGATTCCACATATAACTGAAATCATATGGTATTTGTCTTTCTCTGACATTTCACAAGTAGTAATCGTTAAATATCACAAGATGTGAACATAGTGTTTAGGAGTTTGTTATGCATATATAACCTGATTATAAATCCAAGGAAAATTCTATAATAAGCTTAGCATGTAGAAAGAGTTCAGTATCTATTAAGTTTCCTACGTCAGCACCAGTATCCATTCCAACCTCCCCCCAACCAAGACAGTATGATTCAGGCAGTCCTATGACAGTAATCCAATGAATTTCAGTGCTCCTGTTCCCCTGGGATGTCCCAAATTGCATATCTACTTTTCCAGGAGCAGAACCAGACTGTCCCTCTACAGATGCTTGCATTAAACCAGGAATGGCTGATTATGAGATGAAAGGAACACATACAAAATTAAAGCTAATTGGATTCACCTTTAATCTTTCATTTGCATTTAAGAAATGATAAAAGAGGGGCACCTGGGTGGCTCAGTGGATTAAGCCTCTGCCTTCAGCTCAGGTCATGATCTCAGGGACCTGTAATCAAGCCCCGCATCAGGCTCTCTGCTCAGCTGAAGCCTGCTTTCCCCTCCCCCTCTGCCTGCCTCTCTGCCAACTTGTGATCTCTTTCTATGTCAAATAAATAAATAAAATCTTAAAAAAAAAAAAGAAAGAAATGATGAAAGATAGTGATTGACAGAGATTTAGATCCCACAGCTGAAAGAACTGTGCCTTTCCACCCAGGGTTCTGCCTCCTAATCCTGTCTCTGCTTGGAGTCTCCTGATATATATACTGACTCAGGGAGGAGGAAGGGCAAGCCCTCAACGTGTCTTTCACCTTCCCAGTGCCTTCTCTGTCCTAAAATAGGGATGGGATTTCTTAGTTCAGACAGACAAGGGGCTTCCACACTTGATAATAAATAGAGTTAAATCTTAGCAATAACAAAGATAATGATAATCACGCACAATGCCTCTTTATTTTTGGTACCTAGACTTTCAGTAAAAGTAAATGAAAGCTATAAGGAGGTTTGCAAATACTCAAGAATTTCTTGCTAAATTCTTCTCTAGTGGTGAAAGTCTATGTGATAACAAGCAGAACCTATCTGTTTCATATCATCTAGACATATTATTGCCATGTGAGTAACTATTTAACCATCTCCAAACATTTATAATGCAATTTTGGTGCATCATACATAGAAGAAATGTAGTCAAAATATTTACTTATATTTCCATCACAGTAATTTTACTCTACCCAAAACACTGTTGAAAGCTGAAGACAGTTTGAGCTTTTTTTCCTTTTACTCAATTCGGTTAAGAGGAAGGTATATTTTCGGGATGCTTCCTTAGGGTGCCTCATTACCAAATCCCAGGAGAATTCAAAAGTCACAACAGGAGTTCAAACAGGAATATTTTCATATCTAGTCCCGGAATTTAAGAGATTCCGTAAGATTATTTAAAACATATAATACTTAAAGGTCCTAATTTTTAGGACATCATTGATTTAGTTAGTTGAAATAGGCAAGCTAAAAGTCCAAAGAGTGGCAAAGAAACTTTGTTTTTCTTTCTCCTTGTAAATAAATGGCATCCAAGTGATATCCACCTTCTGGGCATGGTGAAGATGGGATTCTCACTTAGCAAAGGGCTAGAGAAGCCTTTCGACATAATTTCTTGAAGTTGATGTATTCTCACTATTTCATTTTTACTGCAATGGCCTTTTGTTGTGTCTGCACAAGTTACAAGTCTGCACAGATGAAGGAAATGTCTTTCTCCAACTGGAACGAAGTTCAAGAGAAAATTTTCCACCCTGGTGTTACAGGATTTCTTTTCCTTTAACGCCTGGGGTTTTTGGTCCCTGGGCTTTAAAGAAGAGCTAGACCAGATGAAGAGGTAGACCAGACAAACAGCAAAGCAGAGTTTATTGACGAATAGTAAAGTTTATTGAGCAATAGTACAAAGCTTCCAAAGAGGGAGAGGACCCAAGAGGGTTGCCACAGGAGTTTCTAAGTGTAGGGGCTTTTATGGGCTTGTTGGCAGGCTCTTTTAATCTGATTAACCCTCCATAAGCCTGTCATCCAATCAGGTTTTTGTCATCTATCACTAGTGGGAAAGGATGGAGGGCTCCTTCCAGGGTGGTGGTATCAAATCCTTTTAAGGGTGGTTCCCTCTTAGGGTTGGGGGGGATCCCCCTTCTCCCTGCCTGCCTTCCAGCTATGCTTCATTACTGGGATATTATGGAGGCAGGAAATACTGGGCAGAAAAACACTGGGAGGGGAGCCTGGGTGACTCAGTCGTTAAGTGTCTGCTTTTGGCTCAGGTCATGATCCCAGGGTTCTGGGATCGAGCCCCGTATCAGGCTCCCTGCTCAGCGGGAAGCCTTCTTCTCCCTCTCCCACCTCCCTTTCTTGTGTTCCCTCTCTTACTGTGTCTCTCTTTATCAAATGAATAAATAAAATCTTAAAAAAAAAAACAAAAAACAACAAACCCTGGGAGCCTCTTTTGAGGTAGTTTTTCACAGTGTCACTGCAGTATTGACTTCACAAGGGACCTAAGTTTGTAAAGTTTAGAATATGATTTGGGTTGAACATCCTGGAACATTCTGTCATTATCTAAAGGGTGATAACACTTTACGGTACTAAATGTCAGCATCCAGATGCTGCCTGGTACCCAGATTTGAAGGAAATCCAAAGCATCATAAGCCATCAGTTGTATTACACTGGAAAGATGTTAATAACTACAAAGTACAGATCATCTTGTCCTTGTGAAGGGTATGGAATTAATGTTTAAGAACATTACTGATAATCAGTAATCACTGTGAAATTACTAGTTAAGGGAGGAAAGCAAAATTTGTAAGTGAAGTAACTAGTGAATGAGAAATTCTATCTTCTTCCATCATTCACTTTTCTTCCCTTCATGCAGACATTCTAAGCTCCATAGTCCTCTGTCCCAAACATGCCACCTCCTCATTCATACTTGGACAACCATGCAATCTTCTCCTACTCTGGTCAGCTTTCACTCCGAGAAAGCCTTCCAGAAACACACTTCACAGTGGTGGGCTTTCTCTGGATATACATATACCAGCATCCGTTATAATGAATAATATCACAGTTAATTCCTTATTGACATATTGACTTCTGTACACCCTCTTACCTACTTGACATTATTTATCTCTGTAGCTAATGTGTTGCAGAGTTTCTGGTACAAAGAAGATTCTTGAGGAATACTTTTAGAATGAATGAGTAAATATATAAATAGCCACAGTGGAAAGACAAAATTTGTCTACTGCTTTCAAAATCATGCCTTCGTTATTTTACAGCTTTAATACTGCTGTTTAGCATGGAGGAAAAAGCTGAGTCTAAACATATCACTGAGGGCTAAAAGAGAAGACCAATTAGTTATCCTTGTAAAAGAAGTCAAAGATATATAGCACACTATATGACTGGCTTTATTATTCGTCTTATGAATTTGGAGAAAATTATTTTCTCAATAAATAAACTCGATGCTGATACAGGTAAAAGGAGCTATTTAATTTTGTTTCAATTTTAATTACTAATTTCTGACTTTGGCTGGATTCTTACACTTCTACTCTCCTGATTTATGTAAACAGTGAGATAAAATACTGAGCCTCAGCTTATGTATAAGACTTGAAGTGTCAACAACATGGACGGTGACTGTGTTTTAACAGACAATCCACGAAGAATAAAGTAAATTTAAAAATTCACATAACTTTTTTGGGGGGAGTGCTATTTAGTTTAGTTTTAGAAGGAACTGCTTATTTATGCTTTTCAGACTTTGAGAGGGTAAGTTACTATTCCCACCCCCAAGAAAAAGTAGTTCATACAATTTTCTCATTCCTATTTTTCAACTATGGTAGAATTAGTTTTATGGTTTTGGCATGGAAATTACTTGTTTTCACATCAAAGAGAAGGACACACTTAGAAATTTAAATATAAGATGATGGTTTCCTGGCTTAATACACTACTAACTGTATACATTCTACTTACTAATCCTGTTACTTATCCCTTCTCCTGTTAGAAAAAACTCAGCGGGTGACCAATCTTCTTTACCATCTTGAATCCCATTTATCTCTAAGGTATAAGAACTGTGTGTGGGGCGCCTGGGTGGCTCAGTGGGTTAAAGCTTCTGCTTTCGGCTCGGGTCATGATCCCAGGGTCCTGGGATCGATCGAGCCCCGCATCGGGCTCTCTGCTCTGCGGGGAGCCTGCTTCCTCCTCTCTCTCCCTGCCTGCCTCTCTTGCCTATTTGTGATCTCTGTCTGTCGAATGGGTGAATGGAATCTTTAAAAAGAAAAAAAAAAAACAGATGCAGCTCCAGCATCCCTGGGTTCAACTCTGAACCCAACTCTGCCACTTATGGGCTGGGTGACCAGAGACAAATTACTCAAGCTCTCTGTTTCTTTCTCTACAAAACAGGTCTAGTAAGAATGATAACTTCTTCAAAAAAAAAAAAAGAAAAAAGAACTGTGTGACTGAAGGTATCTAGCCATGGATTTTATTAATTATAAATTTTCAATCAATAAGGAAACTATCTTTTTCAACTCAGACGGCAATACCCAACTATCAAAGACTGGGGGGATTATAAACAACACATATTTATTGTTCATAGTTCTGGAGGCTGAGAAACCACTTCTGGGTTCACAGTCTTTTGACTCTAAGCTAGGTAGAGGGGAGAGGGATCTCTCTGGGGCCTCTTTCATCAGGGCATTAATCCCATTCATAACAGGTCCACCCTTAACCTAATCACCTCCCAAAGACTTCACCTCCAAAGGTCATCACTTTGGGGATTAGGTTTCAACCTATGAATTGAAGGGGCAGAGTAGAGCACAAAGGTTCAGTCTATGGCACCAGCAAAGTAAATGAAGGATTTTTTTTTTTTTTTTTTGAAGACAAAGAACTTTTGAAGAGAAAGATAGACTGTGACTTTATCAAGGTAAAGTACTAAGAATTAATTTCCTGGGTCTCTATAATAGCTATAAAATATGCAATTAGCTATTCTCCCTTAGGCCAGGAAAGGTTGGTTTTATACCCTAAAATGAGATTTGATTTAAAAATCCTCCTCACAGAATAACCACAAATGAAATCTATTGTGAATAAATGAATTCTCAAGTTAACATCACAGTGAATCCATTTAGATAAAATAGCACTAAACATCTTTCGTTTTAATAGTAACGGTCTATTCTTGCTGCCCATTCTATAAATCTGCTTTTGTTTGTGTTGTGAAAACTGACAAATAAAGATTATGTACACACATTATTTTAAAATATTTTTTAAAGATGTATGTATTTATTTTAAAGAGGGAGAGATAGTACAAGTGGGGGAGGGAGAGAATCCTCAAGCAGACTCCCGATGGAGCACAGACTCCCTCCGCAGAGCTCCATCCCAGAACCGTGACCTGAGCTAAAACCAAGACTCAGATGCTCAATGAACTGAGCCATCCAGGCACCCCTATTTTAGTATCCTTTTAAATGAATGGTCAGAGTAATAGTTATTTCAAACAGAAGAACCTCTTTGTAGCATATTCTATGGACTTATCATGTAAGCAACAGTACTTTGAAAATGTTAGCTGTGATAAAAATGTTGCCATGACAATCTAATTGTAATTCTATTCAAATTTGAAGTAACTGATTAATTAGTCATAGAATAAACAGATCTCTGATTCTAGCTTAAAAATTCCTAAATTCTGTACATGTAAGTCCCCCCCCACACAAGGCTTAATTAAATTCCTAAAATAATGGATCGCCCAAACGTTGACAAATTCAAAGTCCACGTTGATTATTTTCCCTACCACTAGATATGAATCTCACTGTAGGATGTAACAAACATATAAGAAAGAAATCAGTAGTTTCTGAAGATGTTTAAATTTGAGTAACTTTCTGTAATTATTTGCCTATGTTTCATATTAAATGCTCGGCTTGGTTGTTTACCTTGCCCAGTGAGTACCAGCATCAATTTTTCTCAGTGTAATGCACTACGGTCCCAAGAAATACAGTGGAAAAATATGTGTCATTTTAAATTTTCTAATAGACACATTTTTAAAAAAGGAAAGAAGAAACAGGTGAAATTAATTTCAATAATAGATTTTTTAATTTAATCCAATGTATCTAAAATTTTATTTTGATATAAGCAATACAAAATTTATTAATAAGATATTTTCCTTCTTTCATTTTGCACCAAGACTTTTAAAAATCTGGTGTGTATTTGACACCCGAACATACCTGAAATTTTAAAAGAAATCTCTCAGAGGGTCACTGAGTACTGACGGCAGAGAACATTAATTTTGTTGTTTCAGTGACCGTTAATAAAAGGCTTATTCTAGAGGAGATTGACTGTATTTTCCCTGGTTGCTCTTTTCTCCACAGGGTGACAAGCAGGCAGTCACATATATTTAATGATTCCTGAACTTTACTCCCCTCAGCCCCCACCCCACTGCCACCCCCAATACTACATGATATAGGAGATTTGCACTTCTCTCTCCCCTTACGGTATCCCTTTCTAATAGTGCTAAAACAAGATTAAATAATGGGAATCTATAAGGTTTATTCTTAGGATGTGTTTTGGAAGCAGATAGTGCTGCCCAGGCCATGAGACCTGCTCCCACACATTTCCCATTCCCCCCTGAACAATAAGCAACCCACTGGTGTTAATAGTTTCTATTTTTAATGTAAATAACACCATTATCGTTTAGTCTATTGGTCGCTGACAACTTTGTAGGTAATATATTTTTTTAAGATTTTATTTATTTATTTGGGAGAGAGTGAGAGCAAGCAAGTGAGCAAGAGAGAGCTCCACTGGGCAGGAGGTGGGGGGGAGGGGAGGGGAAGAGAGATTGGGATAAGTAGACTTCCCACCAAGCAAGGAGCAGGGACACAGAGCTCTATCCCAGACTCTGGGATCATAACCTGAGTCCAAGGCAGATGCTTAACTGACAGCCACACAGGTTCCCTTTAGGTAATATTTTTGAGCAGGAAATCAGTTTACTTTCCTCCTTGCTAAGATTATCTTTAAGAGCGTGAAGGGCTGTTAAGTTTTGATTTGGGAGTAATTCCTCAGTGAGCTGCCTTGAAAAAATTTCTGCCAAAGGAGAAACTCATGGCCCTGGAGAGGCATGTCTAGAGATGGGGTTGGGGGTGGGTGAGGGGAGAGACCGAAATGGATGAGAGGGGATGGAAAGATATGACCTGCATGTTAGCAAACTTCTCAATGCCTGGAGTCTTAAAATTGCAAATGGATGGCTCATTATTTATCAGCTTTTATTCCTCAAAGGAGAAAGAAATAGATTATACTTGCTCCTAAATTATATGATCCACATGATTGAAAAAGTGAATTACAAAAACACAGGCTCACACATGCATCATCTGTGTCAGACCAACAAAGATTTGTCTTTTTTAGAAAGTTAGAAGTGGAAGATACTTCAAAAATTATCAAGACTCACCTTTTCATTTACAACCAGGAAATTGAGGTCTGTGGAGGTCAGATGAATTTTCCAGAGCCACAAAACTAGTTAGTGGCTGAGGCAGATTTAGCTGCCTATCAGATGTGGTGCTGACTGGGACTGTGCAGTGAGGGACAGGAGCTCAGGACTGAAGCCAACCCCACAATGAAGTAAAAGTTCCAAGGTTATAGTCCCAACTCAGTAACTAAAGTTTTTGGGTACCGACAGTCTCACTACATTAACCTTGTATAATTCATTGTGCATTCTTTTAGGTAGACAATGAAAGACATTCATTCAATAACAATGGTTTAACCAAATTCTAAAAACTGGATGAAATAAAACCAAACATTCAGTTCCTGGGTACTGGCTTTGTGGTCAGGAGGGTTTTCTTTTCTTTCTCCTGATCTTACGAGTGCCCGAGATTGTTGTAAACTCCATAATATCTCATGATCTAGATAACAAATAACTGTGAAGGAAAACATCGTTCCCTCCAAAGAGAAATGCGTATTTCCACTACCTTCTCCTCTAAGTCTTACTTAGTGCTTTCTAAAGGGAATTACAAGAATGTCTCAAGCTTAAAGGATTGACGCAGAAGAGTGATTTTATGTGGGATGAGAGATATGAGGACATATATCAGGGGAAAAGAAAGAGAAGGCAAAAGGGAAAAAAATTCCGTGGGTGATTTGTTTTGCTGTTTAGTTTAGCTTTTCTGGAACTTTCCAGACAATTCCAGGGGGTCAGGCGGAGGAATCACCTCTTGAGCGAAAGGATTGGCGGAGCAATTTTCCCTGCTAAAAGAGACAAATGCCCAGAAATATGAGATGAGTGTATTGACCATATTTAATAAGAATCTGTGCAATTTCATCTCTTCTGTAGAAGATGTCTGGGGCCCTTTACCCTCCATGCCCTTTTCCCTCCCTCCACATCTGCAAGCACTGAAGAGTAAGTTCTCCCCACTTGCATTTCTCATTCTGCTCCCATCACTCTGACCCAAGCTGCTGTCATTTCCTGTCTGAAACACTTTAGTTTTTTGCCCCAGTCTATTCTAAACACAGCACCTACAGTGATCTTTCCAAAACGCGAATCTAATCATGACACTTCCTTTGCTGAAAGCCTTTTAAAAGTTTCTTGCACTTTTTAGGATGAAAACTGAATTTCTTGAAGAGGACATGTCTGATCTGGCTCCTGCCTAGCACACTCCAGAATTTCTCGACCCCTAGCTTTGTGTTCTCAGATTTCCAGTCCAGCTCTCTCACCACAGAACCCCCTGCAGAATGCCCCTTTTGTCTGCAATGTTAGCTATATCCTTCTCCCCCTTCATACATTCACATTCCTTTACCTCTTTATCTCCCACTCTCAGTCTATCTAGAGCATCTAGACTAGTTCAGATCGCCTGTTGTCATTATATAGCTCCTAACATTCTCCCTCATTATACTTTAACAGAGGTTGTACGAATACACTTACTTAGATAATTATTTTTTGTATCATTTTCTCCTAAGAGACTACTTGTTTCATAAGGGCAGAAACTATACTTGTCATATATATAAATGCATATATTGCATTTGCGATGCCTAACAACGCCTCGTGCATGTAGGTGCACAAGTGATGTTTGTTTAATGAGAGAGAAATAGGCATAAGTTTGGATGCATCAATAAAAGTTTGGATCCATTCAATAAAAGAATGAAAGCAATGTGATTCTTATCTCTCTTCCCCTAAAATAGTTTTCAGTGTCCCAATAAATTTGCAGGGATTTCATGGTCTGAACCTAGAAAAATTTGTGTATGCCTCACTTCCAGACTTGTCCATCCGTTCCTGGGATCTTCACCTGAATATGGCTGGATAGTACAATATGAGCTACGTGGTGTTGCCAAAGCTGGAATATGTCATTTGCAGGCTAGACACACGGACCTCCTGTGACAATACATAGACCTATAAGGAAACCAACAAAGTAACTTTTAGCTTGTGTTAAATAGTAGTAAATGAATACCAGAACCTTCTGTTTCGCACAAAGAATACTCTGGTGTTATATAAAGGTCTAGGATCCAGAGCCAGAAAGACCTGTCTTTATGATGAAGATGACAAAGTAGCTGCTTTTTTTTTTTAAAGAATAAAATTAGACAAAATAACAAAAGTAATTATCACAGTACCAGGCCCCAAAATTATTATCGATTCTTTCTTACTTCCCACCTCCTTTCCCAATGCACATATCTGCATGCAGACATCACACAGCTCAAATCAAGTTACAAATTGTTCTATATTCACTTGCAAGTGATTGATAGTGAAAGAGGCGGGCTCACTAGGTTCAGTCATGTGTTAGCTACTCTGAGCATTGCATCTGACCTTATAGGAAATTATTACTTATTGGATTATAACATCATAGGCAGTTTTATCACACAAAACACCTGGGAAATCTGCCAGTTGAAATGTGATCTTGGTGATGATCCAGAATTGGCAACGTGCAATCCTCTCTGTCTCTCTTCTCCTGTTAACTGTGTGTGGAAGCTTGTCAGTGGCCAGAATTGAGTTCCTGGCCAGGAACTGTCCCTACCAATCTATGAGAAATCCAGCAAGATGACTCTGAGGAGCCATGGGAATGTGCCTCAGTTTCCCACTCCTTCTCAGAAGCCAACGGCATGCCTAAGGTTTCTTATTAATTTTTTACATATAGGCTTTTGGCATGTCCTTAAGAGCTTCCTGACTTGGTAAACCTTTGTTAGAATTAAATATGCCGCTTTAAGTGTTTGTGTCTTTTTTAAAGACTAAGAGGAACATGTAAACTTTTCTTTGTCTCTTGTATATATTTATTTTTTAAATCTTTTATTTAAATTCAGCTTCATTAGCATATAGTGTAGTATTAGTTTTGGGGAAGAATTTAGTGATTCATCAGTTGCATGTGACACCCAGTGCTCATTCCTTCAAGCGCTCTTCTTCTCTTTTAGCGGCAAATCAATGGCAGAGAACAAACGTTAAACATATTTTAATTTTTTTTCTGAGAGAAATTACCTTCTGTGGTTGTTGTTACTTCCTGGATTGTGTCTCAGGAACAGTTGTACTTAGACTATCACTTTACCCTCACACTCTAAGGAGATTCTACATGTTAAAAAAATATAAGTTGGAGCACCGGGGTGGCTCAGTCAGCTAAGCGTCAGACTCTTGGTTTTGGCTCAGATCTTGATCTCAGCGTCGTGAGATGGAGCCCTGCCTCAGGCTCCGTGCTGAGTCTTCCACCTGCTTATGATTCTCTCTCTCCCTCTCAATCTCTCTCTCTCTCTCAAAAAACAAAATTAAATTAAAATAAAAAATTTAAAAAAATATAAGCATTACAAGTAGGAAGATGAACAAGCTCATTAGAGTAGGCACTTCCTAGTATAGGAGAAAAAGAATAGAAAAAGTTTAAATTAGTGAATGTATTTGATCAGTGACCTTCCTAAGGAGTGCAGAAATACATTTCTCTCTCAGCACTAAAAATTCCTGGTAAAGCCTCTGTCACTAAAATTTAAACTCAATTTTTTTAAAGAATATAATTTTTTTAAAGGATTTTATTTTCATTTATTTGTCAGAGAGAGAGAGAGTGCACAGGCAGGCAGAGCAGCAGGCAGAGGGAGAAGCACGCTCCCTGCCGAGCAAGGAGCCCGATGTGGGACTCGATCCCAGAACATCGGGATCATGACCCGAGCCAAAGGCAGCTGCTTAACTGACTGAGTCACCCAGGCGTCCCTAAACTCGATTTTTAAAATGAATTTTCGAACCATAAATTTACAAATCAATAGACCTTAAAACTATTCATTTAAATTTACACTTCTATTTCATATCAACTTTTTTTTTTCATTTTATGAACAAGGAATTCTTTACCACACATTTGTCAATAAGGGCTATTTCATGGAAAGAACACTGGCTTTGTCTTTCTAGCCAAGCTCTGTATAGGAAAACTTCTAAACTGAGTTATTCTTTTTCAAAATAAAGCTGAACTCTGAGCCTACAGGGCATACTAAGAAAGTGGTTAATACTAACTGAGTCTCAAAGCATATGGAAGAAGTAGTTAATATTGTGTATGCGTGGTGGGGGGTGGAGGGAGTGGCTGGCTCTGAGGACTTAAAAGACCTTAGTGATGAAATATGAATGCTGATTCTTAAATATTTTTGACATAAAATCTCAAATAAACAGATCTTAAAAAAACACCATCTTTCTACTTAAGGGCTATTTTTAATCATTGCAAGTCTCAACAAGCATGATATTTTTAAACTAGGAAGCTGGAAAAAAATTTTATTTTTAAATTGTCCTCTGTGAGTTTATTTTCCTCATAGCTCCTTCTCTTGGGTACATCTAAGTGAGTTTCTTCCCCCCCCCCCACTTAGGCTTATATAGAAGACTGTGGTGAGACAGAAGTTTGGTGTGGGGAGTGGCAAAATGTCATAGGCTGAATATGTATTTATAAGCATATGCACAGTAGTTTAACTCTCTGACATGGAGACTTATAGTGGTAATATCCATGGGTAGAAAACAGAAACATGAGAACTGAGGCTAGCCAGGAGATACAAGCTCTTCCCATGACATTTCATATTCCCAATGTTTTACAGGAAGCTATACGGAGAGAAACAGGTTCAAGAAAAATTTTCAAAACTGATCATATAGAACTTACTTGTGATAAGTGAATTAACATAATTTAGAGATTTAAGATGGTTTATACTGGAGTCTCACCAAAAAAGGAGTGGCTAATAGTATAAGGTGATCATTTTAGAACAGAATACAACTTTTGTTTTACAAACAGGAAGCATGTAGAAATCTTCATGTTAACTACTGCTGGTTCATGAATATATTAAAAGATGGTAAAATGGTTCAGACTTAAGATATTGCCCACTATAATGAAATTTATTGTAGTGTCACTAATACGGAGACTCATAAATGCTTCAAGAAAGGGTTTCTAAACATATAATTAGTGCTCTTAAAAATTGTTAACATCTTGCACTTTGTTGGTGCTGCTCTTCGGGGTATTGTTTTCCAATAACATCATTTCAGTGAGAGAAGAAGTACAATGGGGAAGTTAAATAATGTCCTTTTATTGATTAATTCAACAAGTATGTTCAACCATCAGTCAGGATGTTGGCTGTATTCTTAGATTTTGCAACGAATGGGAGAAAAAAAAACCTGTCTTAGTGTAGTTTACTTTCTGTCTGGGGAGATAGGCAACAAAACCGAATAAAACACCTGCAACATAAGTCTGTGAGCTAGTTAATGAAATAATGAGAACTGTTTACAAACTTGGGAAGCACCATAAAGATTTTGGCTATAATCAGAGTGAAATTGAGAGCCACTGGAAGGTTTTAGATGGGGAACAGTGAGCAATGACATTGTTTTATGCATCAGTTCAGAAGCAGGGACAAACCCAAAAAGTAATATGAAGTGTAACAGAAGTTGATTATTGGAAATGAGGCATAATGGGGAGGAAACACTCATGTTTGTGTTACTGATATTGAATGAGTTAGGAAAGACTGCATTTAGGCAGCAACATAGACTTCATTTTAGAAATTAACATTGTAGTTGTCTTTGTAGATACTTCTGGTATGTAGGAACAGGGATGGAAAACATGCTTTATCTTGCATGCCAACACAAGTTATTAGTAATGGGGGCCCAGATCATACACTGAATAGGAGTCTGCGACAAAATTAGAATTCAGAGGAATTTTGTAATGTCTCTAATTTCTAAAGCTGAGTTTCAATTCTGGAATAGCTGAAATTTTTTCTTATAGACTGTTAGGAGCTGAATTTTGTTGTCTCAAGATTGATATGCTAAAGTTCTAACCCCCAGTATCTCAAAATGTGATTGTGTTTGGAGATACGGTTTTTAAAAAGATAATGAAGTTAAAATGACAGATACATATAAGTATCAATAAAACTAACTCTTTGCACTTATAATGTTACACAACTTTTAATCAAGAGTAGATATATCTTTCCATTTTTTTACTTGGACATATATTTCCCATATTGCTAATGAGAGGTTTACTTGGGTATATTATACTTCATTTTCAATTCTTTAGGGATATATATTTAATATACAGAGACACAGCTCAGGAAATTTATGCAAAACTCAACAGTTGGTGGAGTCCAATCTTTAAATACACAGATTTGTCAATGATTTACACAGCAAACACATGGGCTCATGTAAAAATATTTGCCACTGCCTGGCAAAATATTTATTATGAATACTTGGAAGAATTTGAAGAAAAGGACCATTAGGAGACACATCCCCCCAAAAGAATTGCTTCTTCCTAACCTCACAGATGAGACACAAAGGTTTCCAAGAGACAGACTATGAATAGCTCTATTCTATTAAGGAAGGAAGAAGACTTCTCCATTATGGCCTGTACCTCTCCAGTTTTCATAACTTCTTATATAGAAAATAGTCCACTGCTAAATAAGACTAGACAAAAAACCCTAGTTTTTTATGGTTTTTCCTCCAACAATGTCTTAAAAAGATTAGCAAATGCAGTAGTAAATTTAGGGTTGCTGTTATTATCTATCTAACTCTATCTCTCTAGCTACCTTTCAATCTACCTATTCTTTAAGTTTTTAAACTTATACAGTAGGTCGTTTCTTGAAATGCAAAAGACTGTTAATAAAAATGTCCCTAGGGATTTTGTAAAGTGATATTCAAAACATATAATTTAATATGATAAAGTCTGGGGCTTTGAAAAAGGGAACTTTACCTATGACATTCTTATTAGAGTATTGCAAAGGAGTTTTTGCCCAGTGTGCTTGACCCTACGGTGTGTCCCTGAGCCTTATAAAGCATCCCAGAATGACCAGCCAATCAGATAGGTAGATTTTAGAACATTATAAACCCATTATTTTACCTTCAAAAATGTTATTAAATGTTCAAAGATTGTTTAACTTTGAACTGATTTGTTTATAAGTAACTTAGAAGAAATATTTTCTAATTAATTTTATTTGAATAAATTTTAATTTTCTCATTTCATACTTGAATTTCCTATTGTAAGAGCAATGCAATTTGTGGGCTATTCTAATTTATGACTCTTCAGGCAGAAAGTCCTATTCAAGAATCAATATTATAGTAACATTTATATAATATATATATAACAATATATATATATAATATATATAATATATATATAACAATATTATAGTAACAATCATAGTAACATTTATTTGAATATTATGGCAGAAGATTATGGATTATCTTCTTTGGTAGGTCAAATTGGATGTAACCAGAAGACTCAAATTTGCTTGTCCACTGACTTAAGTACTGGTAAACATCTAGTACTTAAGGTACTCATTAGGGATTTGGTAGGTCTGTTTAACCCAAAAGTTGCTGCATATATCAATGTCTTTAATGCCATATAAGAAGAATAAATTTTTATATATAAAATGCTTAGATATTTTTAATGCTCTAAGTTTTTAGAGCTACCCAGTATGTTGTTTTCAACAATGTCCTCATAGGCAAGATGTCCCATTCTTTCCAATCAGTACACAAGAAAGTATGGTAGGATTTGGGTTTCAAAATATGTAGTCTTTATTTACACATAGCAATAAATGCGTGAATTTAAGACCAAATAACAATTGCTTAAATTTTATTTTTATTCATTATCATGTTAGTAGTAAATGAGAACTTGTTGTATGACATTATCGTTACATGAGTAACAGGCAGTAAATAAACATGAATAAGACAGAATCTCTGAATTTAAGAGTGTACTGAGGGAACAGAAATGCAGATAAGTAACTATGAGACAACTGGGTGTGAAATCATAGAGACCTGTAAGAGTACAAAGGAAGGATGGTAAAGGAAGTGGGGAGGAAGGGTTGACTGATACTTGTTGGGACCATTTCACTTAACGTAATGTCCTCCAGATTTCTCCCTGTAAGTGGCAGAATTTCCCCCCTTTCTATGGCTGAATGATATCCCATTATAAATATATCACATTTTCTCTATCCATTCATCTGTTGACAGATGGTTATTTCCATACCTTGAATTTTGTGAATAATGCTGCAATGAACATGGAAATGCAGATATCTCTTCTAGATACTGAGTTCATTTCCTTTCAATACATGCCCCCAAATGGAATTCCTGGATCATATGATAAGTCTATTTTTAATTTTTTGAGGGATTTTCATACTGTTTTTCATAATGGTTATAAAGCCAGACACAGCAAAATAAATATTGTATGATCTAACTTATATGTGGAATCTAAGAGAGTTGAACTCACAGAAGCAGAGACTAGCATGGTGACTGCCAAAGGCTGTGGGGGTGGAGAAATGAGATTTAGGTCAAAAGGTACAATAATAATATTGTTATTAAAGGGTACAATAATAATATTGTTATTGCATACTTGAAATTTGCTGATAGTAGATCTTAAGTGTTTCTACCACACATTCACAAAAAGTAATTATGTTAGGTGACAAATGTATTAATAGCTTGATTGTGGTAATCATTTTACAACATATAGGTATATCAAGTCATCATGTCATATGCCTCAAATATATGCAATTTTAATTTCTCCGTTATATCTCGATAGAGCTGGAAATATAATCCTAACAAAATAATACTTAGCGGGATCTGTGACACCTTAGTTTGTACTATGAGTCCCATAAAAGAAAAGTGGCAACATCTCTTGCTCTCTCTCTACACATGTACAAAGAAAACATAGGAGAACATCTTTATAATCTTGTATTAGGGGAAGCTTTTCTAAACAAGACAGATATTTGAAAATACATAAAGTATATGACTGATAAGTTTGAGGGCAGCAAACTATAAAATGTTGTACACCAAAACAGTAAACACAAGAATATTTACAATATATAAGTAAATGATTGATATTCATAATATACAAAGTATGTTTATAAATCAATAAGAAGAAACATCCAATCCAATAGAAAAATGGATAAAGAATATAATCATTCAAGACAAGCCCAAACTACAAATGGCTAGTGAATATATGACCATTATCAATTATGCCAATACTTTGATGAAGGTAAATTAAAGCAATAAATATTTCCTCTTATTAGATTTGTAAAATTCAAAAAGAATAAGACTGCCTAGGGGTTGACAGGTGTGAAAAACCAGAGGTCACCAAAGGAGAAGATAGTGAAAATGGTGAGGTGAAGGACTGAAAGATACATTTTTTTTTCCTTGCAATTTAATTTACAACTCCCACTATTGGTGAGAGTAAAAACTATTGTCTTTTTAATAGGAAAAAAATTGATCTACAAAATTTCATAAAACACCTAATATGATGGAACTATTCCTCTTCTAAAAATCTATCTTACAGACACACTCTCTCATAGTACAAAGATATTTTTACAAAAAAGTTCACTGAAGCCTACTGCAGTAAAGAAAGATTTGAAAACATAAATGTCTGCTAATCAAAGATCAATTAAATAAATAATGATTTGTGAAACAGATAATGATTTATGTCTTATTTACGAATTTCATACAGAACTTAAAAATAATGAATGTAATCTGTAATGATAATATTTTAAATATCTTCATGACATCTGAACAAAAAGGAAAAATAAGCCACAAATACATATAGAATACTTCCACTTATATGCATTTAAAAATAAAAACCTAACCATTTAAAACTGAATGTGTGCCTGTATGTGTCTAGGGCGTGTGTTTTCTGTGTGCATGTGGTTAGGGGTGTGGGGTGTGAGGGTGTGCACAGACAAATATCCAGGAGTGGTGCCCCTAATATATTCAGCAGTAATTCCTAACTTTGAAAAAGCAATTTGGAATAGTTTGTAACTATTGCCACTCTGCTTCTAAACAATATGAAATTTGTACATCGAGCATATACTTAGGTATTTAAAAAATGACACATTTTTTAAAAATTTTTTGAAAAAATTTTTAAATTACACAATTTTCTCTTACCACATTAAACTCTGGGAGAGCAGGAACAGCAACCATTTCCTGAAACTGAGAAAACCTAAATAAGCTCTTAAAAAGAAATGAAATTAAATATAGAAAAAAATAGGGGATCAGAATACTTCCTGGTTACAAAAGTAAAGATTTCAACTTTGGAAAGAAAAAGATACAAGGAGAAAAAGAAAGAAAGCAAAAATTTTAAATTAAGTATAATTAAAAGGTCTTCTACACTGTTTCTTCATTTCTTTTTTCTTTTGAATTAGTGTGACTAGGTATCACTTTAATAAGCATGAGTAAGTTAATAAAGGAATGGAGAAAGGTTTTCCCAACAGAGGAGATTCATGTGGAACTTTGCAATTAAGCAAAATAATGTCTTGGGAAAAGAGGCAATTTTATGGCCATATGCTAAATGGGTTTTAGAGAATTTTACATATCACATGTAAGATGATATATGTAAGACAATCATCTATTCCATTAAAATTAATCATTGGTTTTATTAACCACCCAGTATATTCTGCCAAAGGACATGCCTTTAGAAATTCCATTTCAGTATCATAGATCAGTTATCCAACAAACCGAAATGGAATAAGACTTCTGTTTTATAATGATATGAACATGAAGTTGTACATCTTTGTTAAGTCTAGTTATGGTCTCCACAACTGACAACAACTATAAATTTATTTTAGCTAGTGAAATATATTTATTCAATATAAAACTACATGTCTATAGCCAAATGAGAATAGTAGAGAGTACTGACTATGCTCACCTGGGGTTTTTACTGGGTTTTTCCATGTAGATTATGAAAAAAATTATATCAGCATTGCAATAGTTAATGAAACTAAAGGCAAGTAAACTTTATTTAACTTTGAACATGCAGTGGCAACTAATGTATATTTAAATTCCTTCAGGCTGTATTATAATGATTATTAATCATACAATTGGGAAAAATAGTCTTGGCCTTATTTTGTGAGTAGTGTGCTTCCTAATTAACCTATTTTGGGGGAGGGGAGCGTTGTGACTTTGTATCTTAACAACTTAATAATAATACATGGAACGATAAAATCAAAATGAAAAGGAACTGGATGTTCCTAAGCTGCACACTGCTGGGAGCATCAACAATGCCGAGATGCTGGAGGTCGCTCTACAACCCTGCAGGGCAGCGTGTGGAGTGGTTGCGGTGTGGACTGCGGAAGCCGGCTGTGTGGAATTCTGGCTCTGGGAGCTCACCTTCGCCAGACTCAGCTTCCACATCTCTCAAAGAGTATGATAGTAGTGATAGAACCCGTGGCTGGCTGTCGTGAGGATTAAAGAAATTTGAAACTTTATTACAAGGGGATCAAGATGTCACTCAGCACCAACCAAGTACTATTTATGAGGTTTTGTTGGCTTTAACCGTTTACATCTATTATCAGAGTGGTCTCAGGTAGAGCTGCTCCAGTTGTTGGGAGCATCCCTGTGACGATGGAGTAATGGCCCAGGTGTCCTCAAGAGGGCTTTTTCTAACTTTCCGGAAAGGCCCCAAGTTCAACTTGAAGCTTTAGTTTTTTCCGCTAAAACTAATTTGCAAACGCCTGGAAAGTAGGAGGTATTCCACAACTTCTCACTGAATGAGTCCTTGGCAGGCTGACTCGGTGAGTGCCTATATGAATGAGTGACCTTTGCAGGAAGTTTTTTTTTTTTAAATTAATTAATTAATTAATTAATTTTATTTCTTTTCAGCATAACAGAGTTCATAGTTTTACACCACACCCAGTGCTCCATGCAATGCGTGCCCTCCACAATACCCACCACCTGGCTCCCCCAACCTCCCACCCCCCGCCCCTTCAAAACCCTCAGGTTATTTTTCAGAGTCCATAGTCTCTCACGGTTCATCTCCCCACCAATTTCCCCCAACTCCCTTCTCCTCTCCATCTCCCCATGTCCTCCCTGTTATTTGCTATGCTCCACAAATAAGTGAAACCATATGATAATTGACTCTCTCTGCTTGACTCTGCAGGAAGTTTTAGCAGGAAAAACAGGCTCCCTTTGAGGGACTGGTCTAACCAGAGGTCACCGAAGGAGAAGAGATTGAAAATGGTGAGGTGAAGGGCTGAAAGATACATTTTTTTTTCTTTGCAATTTAATTTACAACTCATTCTGACGGTAGAACGACGCAAAAGAACAGTCCCTGCTTTTCTCTTGATTCGAATTCTGCTCTGTTGTTCAGGTCCTCTCCTGTTACATACAGTTGGAAATCTGATATCTCATAGATTTGTCCTAAAATAATTATGTGAACTAAAATAAGTAAGTCCAGGATTTTTTATATAAATTTGAAATACCCAATAGATTATGTACCCCGTCACCTTTATTTATTTGAGTATAGCTGATGTACAGTGTTACATTCAGGTGTACAACATAGCTATTCAACTTCTCCTACATTATGCTCACCACCAGCATAGTGACATGTGTCACCATACTACGCCATTATAGAATTGTTGACTATATTCCTTACTCCGTGCATTCTATGCCTATGATTTATTCATTCCGTAATTGGAAGCCTATATGTCTTTCTTCCCTTCACCCATTTGCCCAAACCCAACCCCTTCACTCTGGCCACTATCAGTTGTGTTCTCTGTATTTCTGGGTCTGGTTCTGCTTTAAAGCCAACAATGAATCATGGAACACTACATCAAAAGCTAATGACGTACTGTATGGTGACTAACACAACGTAATAAGAAATAAAAATTTAAAAATTAAAAATAAAAAAAATTTTTAAAAGCTACAACAAATACAAGGATTCATAAGAAAGAGTAATGACTATTTTTATATATCATTTAAAATGTAAAATTCATTTTCAGTAATTAGCATAAAGAATAAATGTAAAGAATAACTGGTTTTCTGTTTCAGAAAATATTCAAGTATCCATATATATTTGGGCAACCTATTAGAACTTTTAGAGGAAACAATAATAAAACAACCAATATAGGGAGTGGTAATTCTGTTTTGCTTTGTTTTGTTTTGTTTTCATCACCACTCATAGTAAATAAAAAAGTCAAATTCAATAAAATAAATTTGAAACTTCCACATTCCATACTTGCTAACATTTTTTAAAACAGCAGTAATGAAAAAAAATTCTCATTGAATGACAAATAATAGCAGAACAACATACAACTGTCTGTAGAAGGGACTCTGAGTTGGCTGCCTAAAAGTTGTTAGGTTGGGACAAGTGAGTGGACACAGAAGCTGAATAAAACAAAATCAAGACTACCTCTTAGTATACAGTAAGCTTATTATGAGTAATAGGATAAATGAAAAATGCATTTCCTTTAAGGACACCATTCACTAATTTCACAAAGATAAAGGTTCAAGACT